>JAURVB010008475.1:0-12031 GCA_033002965.1 Piper betle | reverse complement strand
GCATGTATTCGGCTCATGAACACAGCAGAACAGAATGAGTTATCAGATATATGAGAGTATGCCAGTCATTTTTTTATTTTTATATATAGTGGATCGTAGAATTAGTATTAGGCCGTTTACCGCGTTAGGACGCGTTCGGGCAGTTTGGGTGGGTTGATAGTTCTAGAGCATATCATTATAATTTTTTTGGTGTTGTTTGATTTTACGGGATTTTTCCCGATTTTTATGAATTTTTTAGGATTTAATACGAGTTAGTTATGATACTTGACTCGAGCCGGAGACGAGTCAAGTATTATTTACGAGTTTGCCACCCATTTTCACCCCGACTTTTTCTTCCCCGCGCCCAAACCCTCGCCCGCGCCGCCCTGTTCGCGCGCCACCGCCGCCACGGCCGGCGCCGCCTGGCCGTCGACCGACGCCACCCAGCTCGGCGACGACGTCGCCCTGCCGCCCCGACCAGGCCCGGCCACCATCGGGCCGCCGCGACGCCGGAATCGCCACGCCTAGCGCCGCCGCTGCGTTTGGTCGCGTCGCCGATCCTGCCGCCGGCGACCGTCGCAGCCGTCATCCAGTGGTCGCCTCAGCACCGCCGACCACCCAGCGACCTTCCCCGACCGGAACGGAGGCCATCGCCGCCGTGGCCGGCCGATCTAGCGACCCATCGCCGTCGGCCCTGTTTTAGCCATTTTCCGGCGAGCCGCCACCTCCGTTGGCCGCGTCGACCTCGTAGATGAGTCGGGCTCGCCGAGCCGGTTCCGAGGGTACCCAACACGACCCCTTTCCGACCAGTAGACGCCGCCGGCGATTGTCGCCGGAAAACCACCGGAAGTTGCCGGAAAACCGCCAGCAGCTGCCGGAAAACCGCCAGAAAATCGGAATTTCTGGAATTCGCCGGAATTCATCGGATCTTCCGTGGGGCTCACTCAGTGGTGCCCGATCGAGCTTCGGACGCCGATGAGCGCCGAATTTGAGCTCCGAGACGCGCGACGGAACCCTAGCCGTCGCCGATTGCCGACGACGTGAGGTATAATTACCTCCGATTGATTTATTTAAAATTGATGATAATTGTTAGCATAGCATGCTAGGGTTGATTAATTATTATGATGAATGTTAAGATTATGAATGAAGTAAACATGTGCATGATGTGATTAACAGGGTATGAAGGTTAAATGAGCTAATGAAGTAAAGTAAATTTGAGTATGATAATCGAGTACAACGTAACGTAGGAAATATAATGAAATAGGTGTTAATAGGATAAGTTGGAATTATTTTTATATTTATAATTGTTGATTGTTATGGTTGATGTTTGTATTGTGGTGTGATGGTCATGTCGGATTTGATGCATCATTTAGTTAGCGGGCGTTAGTATTTAGTTTTGATGTGTAGGTACAGAGTAGGAGCTCGCCGCCTAGGCGCGATGACACGCTTGGAGCTTCTACCAGGTCCGTTTAGGACTCGTCTTGTTTTACGCTCTTCCATTGTATGTTTATTTTATTATTGCAGGGCGGGTTAAGTGGCGTTTTATTGGATCCCACTTAACTCGGGCCATTTAATCGAATATTTCCGGATTAATAACCCCTCGAGGATGAGATCCCTCGAGGATGATTTCGAAAACAAGATCCACCACAAGTTGCCTTCGGGCCTATTATATGAATCCCTTCCCAGGCCTATATATATAGTTTTATCGAGTTTTCAGTGAGACGAGAGATGGAGAAACCGACTGCACGTACCATGCAGAGGATGCCGTGACAGTCAAAGCGGGCTCTGGATTAGTGCCAGCGGACTGTTCCATTCCCGAGGGATCCTGACAACTCCGCGTTTGAGTTCCTCACACCCGGAGAACGTGGAGGTTTACGGGTACTGTTTAGTACAGCGCATGTCCGGACTTGTGGTTCAAAGGGTACTAAAGGCGACTGCCTGAGAGTACTCGGCCTTCGTGCTCAAGGCCAGGAGAAATATGGAGGTAAGGAGAGGGCTTAGGATAAAGTTTCATGAGAAGTACTGAAAAAGAAGTGCTGAGAGTAGCACAGTACCAGCAGCAGAGCAGTAAGTTCGGGATGCTACCGGGTCTGCAGCCCAGTGGCTCCTCAGTAGTGCCCTTCAGAGTGTTCTTGAGGAAGTATGATGTTTTCTTTCAGATGAGAGTTTGCTCTCATAGCCAGTTTGTTATAGTTATTTTATTTTCCGGACCAGTAACGCTTGTTACTGACGTTTTTCTTATATATATGTAGGTGATAAGCACGAGATGGATGAGCCAGCTTGGACGGAGGAGCAATGAGGTCTTGTGCACACACATGTTAGATTTCTGAATGTTTAATATTGTATTATTATGTTATTATTTTGTGAATGACATGATTAAATGTTTGATGCATGACAATGACATGAAATGAAATGATCAGAGTAGCGCAGCAAAAGTGTGATGGGTTAGGACCCAAAGTTCAGAGAATGATGAATATAATAGATTAGAAGTATGTGTGAATGCTATCGTTGCTATACGTATATATGTTTGAATATACGATTTTGACAGGGTGGCCCCTAATTGCACTTTTAGGGGAAACTCTGTCCGTTTTATTTCAGAATTTTTACTGATTTTGATTGTAATTGTGTTGGTGTGAAATTTAGGTTGCATGTCATCCATGTAGTATCATGTTAGGGTTTTATGCAATTTATCCATGCATGACAAGTCGTATCTACATCTTAAGACGCCGAGATTGGATCCGCATGAGTTAGGTTCGGGTTAGCCGACCTAACCGGGGCCTGTAACATGCCGGTTCGGTTCACGAGCGTGAACCGGATTTGGGGTGTTACAGATGTCCTATGTTGTTTGCTGACCAAACAATAGTCTCAAGGACTAATTATTATGTCCTTAACCTTGGGACGGAGATTTAGCTTCTTCAATGTTTGTAGTCCCTTCTCACTCATATGTCCCAATCGATGGTGCCATAAATCAGCAGTGGAATCAAATGAGGAGATATTTACCTCCCCTCGAACTAGACTCATCTCAGTCTTGTACAAACTACAACACTTCTTCCCTTTAGAAACAAAAGAGAACATTTCACAAGTTTCCACACACCTTGTGCAAATTGTGAACCAAATCCTTCATCATCAAGCACTCCTGTTGACAACAAAGTCATCATCAAATCTAGAATATGTCTGACATTTTTAAGCACCAATCTGTAACCTGTGTTTGTTACTATATGCACATCTCCAAGTCCCACAATTTTAGAAGTATCAGTATTTCCCATCTTCACTATACCCAAATCTGAAGATTCATACGCAGTAAAGAAATTTTTACTTGGAGTTGCATGAAATGATGCTCTCGAGTCAACTACCCAACTAGCATCCCACAATTAGAAAAAATCACCATGTCATCATGTACAACATTAGTGTTTGTTTCTCCTTAATCCTTGTTGTCCTTATTTTTCAAGTCTTTCTTGAACTTCGAACAATCCTTCTTCATATGACCTGTCTTATCACAATAATAACACTTCAAGTGCTTCCTTGATTTAGACCTTCCTCGACTCTTGCCCCTTTTATTTATGTCTCTATTTCTCGATCTACCTCTTGCCTCTTCTGAAACTAATGCATGAGACCCTGAAGTTGGTAGATATTTTCTTCTCACCTCCTCATTTAGTAAACTACTTGTTAACATGTCCATTGTGAGTTTTCCATCTATAGCAGCATTGCTCAAAGATATAACCAATATTTCCCAACTCTCTGGCAAAGTGTTGAGGAGCAGGATAGCTTGCCATTCCTCATCTGGAGTCATCTTCGTCCTGACAAGTTCAGTTATAATACACTTCATCTCATTGAGATGCTCACTTATGTCACTTCCATCCTTATACCTCAAATTCACTAATTTCCTTATCAAAGGGTCTTGTTGCCAATAGTATTCCTCTCATAGACTTCCTAAAGTTTATCCCATATTGCTTCTAAGGGCGTCAATTCAGAAACATGATGACACACAACTTCATCTACCCATTGTCACAAATAGGCCATAGCCTTCCTATTCAACTTATTCCACTCATTTTTAGTCACCTATGCCAGTTTTTGACCAATGATAGGTTCATACAAATCCTTAGAATATCAATCAATTTTCCTTTCCAATAGTGCCAGTTACTTCGCCCCTTAAGAGATATCATCTTAGCATACTTCTCATCAACCATCTTGTTGAAATATAAATCACAGACACACCAACTAGGCTTTTAGAAATTTTGTCGAACACCTAACGGGCATTAAATATCAACGACCAAAGCTTGTAATATCCAAACCAATTAATTTGGCTCTGATACCACTTGTTGGGATTAACCAAACAAAATAGAGAGATCAGACAAGATAATTTTACATGGAATACCTCAAATTTGAGAAAAAACCACAAGGTGAATGGCCAGATCAAATTCACTATATCACAATTTTGATACAGAATAGATCCATAGGAGAACAAACTTTCCAATACCAATTTACTGTACTTTCTACAAAATTTGTATTGGCCAAGAAAGAAAATAAAGAATTATGGATTAAAGATAAGAACTTGGTAAATTTACTATTGACGATTGTAAGCGAATCTCAACAAAATGCTCATCTTTCTTCAATCTACACAATTTTCTTTTTCCCCTTGCAGCAGCATCTTTTCTCCAAAACCCAAAAACCAAAAACTAAACAAGAAAAGCATCGTACGTTGCTTTTATTCCTTTCAACTAACCAAATCTACAAAATCTTAGTTTTGCCCTAAAATAGGGTTTTAAGTTCATGTATTTAAAGAGGAGGGACAACCCAACAGCCTGGCTGCAGTACGTTTGCTCGAAAGGAAATTTTTCTTTGTTGCAGGTAAAAACAGGGGACGGATTAGAAGGAATTCTTACTGCTATCCATCATTGGTTGTCGGTAGCCCATTACCATCTCTGGTCACCTAGGGAAAGAGAAGTTTGCTAGTGCCCAACTGAGAAAAGTGCCCAGGTCACCATGCCCCTGCCTCGCCGGAGTCAGAGAAGACATTGCTCAGAACAAGGGAATAGCAGAGAAAATAGACATTTTTGAGAGAGTGCTCCTGTTGACTACTATCGTCTTCAGTCATACACTCACCACCGGTCTAATATCTGTCATGCTGGCTATCATCCCTTACTGAGTTCTATTGCCCTCCTGTCCTCGCCGGAATTTTATCGGAAGTGGCTGATGGGATAAGGGAGAAAATAGGAAAGCACAGCAAACAATGGATTTTGTGAATTTTTTCCGACCAACGCCAGTCGTTCCAGGATCTGCTTTGGTGTGAAAAGTGAATTTAGAAAAGCAAGATTCATATCTGGGCGGAGTTCCGCCAGAGTTTGAAGTCGTTGTCGCTGAAATTTTATCATGAAGTTGCCCATCGGACAAGGGAGAAGACAGGGACAGAGCAGAAGCATCAGCGGAAGACGGATTTTGTGGTGATTTTCCGACCAAAGCCAGTCATTCCCGGCTCTGTCATGGTCTCATTAGTGAATCTCGAGACGTGATCTACAAACCCAAATGGATTCCCACCGGATTCAGTTTTCACTGTTGCCCGAAAAAGTCAAGAAGTGGTTGATTGGATATGGTGAAAACAGAGGATTTAGCAGCAGAAAACAGCTGCAGAGAGCTAATTTTACGACAGTTTTTCAACCAATGCCAGTCGTTCTAGGCCCTGAAGTAGTTACCAACGTGAATCTGGCGAAGTGATCTACAAACCCAAATCGACTGTTGCCGGTGTTCGTCACTGCCGTCGCCGGAAAAAACTCAGGAAGTTTCTGCCTGGAGCATCTCGCCACTGCTAATATTGCCGCCGTCGTGAAGAAGTCCGGAGATTTGCATTGAGGATCAACATCAAAGGTTTTACCTCTCTGCAGCCTCGTCAAGCTCAGGTGGTTAACAATCCACGCCAAACTAACTTTGCTGCTGGTCGCTGGAAGGAAAGCCCAACGATGGCGGTGTTGCTGCTAAGAAACGGAGAAGAAGAAGAAACATCAAGGAGGCTGGGTGAAGTTGGAGTTGTTAGACCCGGTTAAGCTTTGGTCATTTCCATATTAAGCACGCCCGCTTTGGCAGCGGACCAAGTCCGAGTTTGCTGATCACTGTCCCAAAAAATTGTTGTTCACATTGTCCTGTCCGGATCCGTGACCATATCTAGCTAGCCCACGATTTGATTTGACCCGTAAATAGACCCGGGCCCATGACCGCATCCGTGACCCATGTACAACCCAAATTTGAATTGACACACAAAACTGGACAATTGCCCGTGCACTCTACTGATCTGGTTCAACATTACTTTTAACTCTAACTAGACTGGCACAATGGTAAATTCTTTTAGAAGCACTACTAATAGAAGTTTTTGAGCGTTCAACGGATAAATTATGTATGGAGTCGATTAAAGTGGCAAAATTCCACTATGATGTGTAATTTGTAAAAAGTTGAAAATTAGTAGATAGTGAATACAATTTCACCGTGGATTGACTTAAGAATTCAAGTTGAACCCTACAGAACCATATAAAATTTTTTGCTTGTCATTTTAGTGTTTGTGACATTTTCTATTTCTATTGCATTATCTCTTTATCAAACCCTATGGAACCCTTCAAACCAGGTCGAAAAGACGCAATCCGCGGGGCAGACGACCCCACATCAAACATTTATATGTTTACTAACACAAGTATATGTTGATATTTACTCGTGTTTTCCCGTATATTTATATAGTACAATTATATTATTATTTTATGATTAGGGTATTGTTCATGTTTATATATTTATTATTTATGTAATTATCTATGAGTACATTTGCTTGTATTTATTTATTATTTATTTATTTTTATTATGTCTCAATTTTTGTGCCACATGTTTAGTTATAGGCTTCTTAGCAGTGTTTTCTTTGTTAGGATGTATTGATGATATAAACACACACCACAAGCATGCATCATATAGAGATGGTAGTATTTTACTTAGTAGTAAATTCCGATGTAGGTTTTGGAGTCCGAGCTTGCTGTAGATGTGCAGATAGGCTTGGAGCTTGGAACACAGGTCCATAGGACTCCCCTTTGCTTGATCTCTATTTGACTCCTTGCTTGTCGAGTTTAATCGTGTTTTAGAAGTAGGACAACATCAACGGTGTTCTATTTGATCCCTCTGATATCGGGCCATTTAGATATGCTTTCTACACATTTAATAAAACTACAAGGATGAGATCCCTTATTGGTTTCAAACTGAAGCTCCAGAAATATATGATACTAGCCTCTTTCCTAAGCCTATTATATGAGTATGCACATTTTATGGACTTCACAAATAAGACAGTGAGCGGTATGGAGATATGCATAAATCGCACTAATACTCCTTCAAACCTTGAGGTAGTGTGGCATATGAGGGTATTTCATAACATAGTATATTTCCAGAATTTGTGGTACTAACTTAACTGTTCCTTTTCCCATTTGAGTACCATGGTGGGTGAAATATGGAAGATGTGATGGCATAAGCGTTGTATGTATGAATATGAACATTAGTTGTGCATGCGAGCCAACACTTGCTTAAGCATATTTGTTTACCGCCCAGTGTGAGGCAATCTTGGAGTTTCATAAGCTTTCGTGGGTAATGGAATTTGTCAGGTTGTATTAGTTAATTTTTAGACTAGTAACACTCGTTAATGACATTTTTCATATAATATATGTAGGTCCTGCAAATCTTACGTCGACTTTGGTGGAAGGACATATAAATGGTACGAACACTTGAGCTCAACACATTTATTTCTTTCTTACCGCCCAGTGTGAGGCAATCTTGGAGTTTCATAGCTTTGTGGGTAATGGAATTTGTCAGGTTGTATTAGTTAATTTTTAGACTAGTAACACTCGTTAATGACATTTTTCATATAATATATGTAGGTCCTACAAATCTTACGTCGACTTTGGTGGAAGGACATATAAATGGTACGAACACTTGAGCTCAACACATTTATTTCTTTTCTTACTTTTATTTATAATTGATGTGTTTTGACACATATTTAACAATGTCTTATATTCTCATGACACCAACCCAGTTGTTTCAATCTCTTTTATCAAGCGAGTCTTACCAACCAACAATTTTAAACATGACTCGACGTGATCATAACATTTCTGATTCGGTTCTTAGGTGAACCAAAATCGAGGTATTCAAACTTATATTAACTTGTATGATTCGGGATAAATTAATTGATGGTTGTTGTGCTTGTGTGTTTTATATATCATTAAATTATTATTGTGGGGCAGACATACTTTGGGGTACTCTTACCATCGTATGCAAAATAGAAGCCTCAAAGTCCTGAAATACAAATGAGGGGATTACTAGGTACCGAAACATATTTGTTGTAGCTATATATATGTGATAAAGAAATGTGGGTAGGAGGAGCATACAGTTCACACAGCTTAAAGACCCATGTGAAGTCCAAGTATTAGGGTTTGATGCCCTAGGATCCGATGATGTTGTGTTTAATTATTTTATAATTTTAACGTATATGTTAAGTGTGTGGAACAGGTAACCACGACCATTGTTTAAATTCTTCACATTCATCACTATATAAGAAATTTAGAAATGTAACAAATCACTTGAACTATAGCGGGGTGTGCCTCTTCTGTAGTTGAGAGTGATCATCAGCATAAGTCACCACTCATAGTCGCAGGGAGGTTTTGCCTTTGTTACGGCTAGGGGTGATCATACAAGATCTTAAGTTTAAGAGTTTTTTTATGCTAGTATGAATCAACATGTATATGTGATGAAACCATATAAGGTTGCCTTGTCTTAAGCCTCCTCGAGGGTTGAGATCAGCTTTGTAAAGTTTGTAGGAGAGTAGTCCAAAGAATAGTTTTCCAATTTATAACATCGTACATCAGTTCACTCTCACGCTAAAAAAGGGGTGATACATGAAGACTTCTTAGCTCTCAAGTCTTTTGGTCCACTCACCCTTTGTTCGGTTTCTCAACTCTTCAGGGTGTTCGTGGAAAATAACATCAATTTCACAAATTATAATAGACCTATTTCAACAATATCAATACTTTAGAATAAATAGACAACACCTGCACATATGTTTTCCAAGCATCTTCATCTGCACAATCTATCTTTCTAGATGTACGGTTAAAAGAAAACCCACTTATTCCAACTACATATTTTTTCTTCAATGTTTTCAAGCTATTAATGATCTTGTCCTTTCTAAGGGATAAGTTAAATTCTGAATTTAAAACACTGACCACATTAGCATAAGCCGATCTTTACAACTTTTGCTGACCTTACTGCTTTCATTTGCTTGCACAACTAGAGCACCAATCAAAACTTTATCTATCTCTTCATTCCACGTCACATTTTTTCCTGTTTTGCTCTCATCAAAGTTAAGTGGAGAGTCTAAGTATGACTAATCCACAAAAATTAGCCAAAACATCATAATATCAAAAAATTAGCCAAAACATCATAAAAACAAAAGGATGAGTCTAGTCTATCAAAACATCATAAGTACAAAATATGACTCTAACTACCAAGAACCACAACATTCAATATCAATTAAAACTATATATTCAGAAAATATATAATAAAAGTTGGGTTAGTAATCAACGTTGTCACATGTAATCAGACCATATTTGACTCATAATTTGATCTCTTATCCCTTTTCCCACACCCGCATCCACCGACCTAGGAATAACATCAACTTCATCAATAATGTCAATCTCCACAATTTTTATATCTTGCTCAACTTTATCTAATACGGATCAGCTGGCATAGTGCCTCTTAAGTAATTGTGAATGTAAAACCCGCGATTCGAGTCAGGGTTTTATATTCAGAACCGGTCGGTTAGACCGTTATTTTCGAGTCAAGTCAAATTCAGAACACGTGTACTGAGCCGACGCCAGTCGCGTGTATGAGCTATGAGGGTCATGTGTACCCAAGTATATGATGATAACGTCATGAACACAGCAGAACAGAATGAGTTATCAAAATATATAAAAGTATGCCAGTTATTTTTTTTATTTTTGTACATAGTGGACCGTAGATTTAGTTTTAGGGCCGTTTACCGCGTTAGGACGCGTTACGAGCAATTTGGATGGATTGATAGTTCTAGAGCATATCATTACGATGTTTTAGTGTTTGTTTGATTTTACGAGATTTTTCCCAATTTTTATGAATTTTTTTAGTTTGAATAAGAGTTAGTTATTATACTTGACTCGAGCCGGAGACGAGTCAAGTCTTATTTACAAGTTTGTCACCCAACCATTTCTTCACCACCCCCGACACTTGCCCCTTCCAAACCCTAGCCGCACCCACTGTTGGTGCCGCCACTGCCGGTGCCGTCGTCGCCTTGCCACCGGGCGTCGCCGCCTAGCCCCGCCATGGCGTCGCTGATGCTGCCACTGACCAACCCAGGCCGCTGCCAGGTTGCCAAGACGCCGGAATCACCGCACCTAGCGCCGTGGCTATGTTTCGAGTCGTGTTACCAATTCCACCACTGGCGACCGTCGCCGCCACAATCAGGTGGCCGCATCGACACCCTCAACCCCGAGCAACCTTCCCCGACCGGAACGGAGGCCAGCGCCGCCCATCCCGGCCGGATCTCCACACCACCATGGCCAGCCTCTATTTTAGCCATTTTTCCTGCAAGCTACCACCTTGGCCGACCACGTTGACATCGTGGATGTGTCGGGCTAGCCGAGCCGGTTCCAAGGGTACCCAATACCCTTACTTTCGCCAGTAAATGCCGCCGGCGGTTGTTGCCAGAAAACCACTAGAACTCGCCGAAAAACCACCAAAATCTGCCGGAAAACCAGATTGGCAGGAATTTAGCCTATCTTCCGTGGAGTTCATTCAGTCGAACCTGATCGAATTTGGAAGCCGCCGAGTGTTGAATTCGAGCTCTGAGACACACGACGGAACCCTAGCGGTCGCCAATTGCCAACAACGTGAGGTACAATTACCTCTGATTTGATTATTTAAAATTGATGATAATTGTTAGTATAGCATGTTAGAATTGAGTAGTTGTCATAATGAATGCCAGACTATGAATGAAGTAAAGATGTGTGAGATCCCTCAACTTAGTCCCACATCTAATACCTACTGGGAGAAGATCCTGTTTATAAGTGGGAATGGACTATAGATCTTTAACTTCTGCGGTACCCATTTTAAAGAAATGACTTAGCCCATTACGTTGCACTTTGGGCTAGGTCGTTACAAATGGTATCAGAGCCGACCTAGTTCCGTGTTAGATGGTGGGCTGGATTAGAAACGTTGGCTAGGCTGCCGGTCACGGGCCAGAAGGTCGTGGGCTGGGGCTAGCAACGGGCCAAAAATAGGCATTTCAGGGACGAAATTCCCTAAGGTGGGTGGATTGTGAGATCCCTCAACTTAGTCCCACATCTAATACCTACTGGGAGAAGATCCTGTTTATAAGTGGGAATGGACTATAGATCTTTAACTTCCGGGTACCCATTTTAAAGAAATGACTTAGCCCATTACGTTGCACTTTGGGCTAGGTCGTTACAAATAAATGTGAGATCCCTCAACTTAGTCCCACATCTAATACCTACTGGGAGAAAGATCCTGTTTATAAGTGAGAATGGACTATAGATCTTTAACTTTCGGGGTACCCATTTTAAAGAAATGACTTAGCCCATTACGTTGCACTTTGGGCTGGGTCGTTACAAATGGTATCAGAGCCGACCTGGTTCCGTGTTAGATGGTGGGATGGACTAGGGACGTTGGCTAGGCTGCCGGTCACGGGCCAAAAAAGGTCACGGGCTGGGGATAGCAACGGGCCAAGATTAGAAACGTTGACTAGGCTGCCGGTCACGGGCCGAAAGGACGTGTGCTGGGGCTAGCAACGGGCCAAGAATAGGCATTTCGGGGACGAAATTTCCTAAGGTGGGTGGATTGTGAGATCCCTCAACTTAGTCCCACATCTAATACCTACTGGGAGAAGATCCTGTTTATAAGTGAGAATGGACTATAGATCTTTAACTTTCGGGGTACCCATTTTAAAGAAATGACTTAGCCCATTACGTTGCACTTTGGGCTGGATCGTTACAAG
>JAURVB010008473.1:0-40397 GCA_033002965.1 Piper betle | reverse complement strand
TTTGACTCTATCACCAAAAGCCTTGGAAACAGACCTCTGCATAGTACCCAAAATCCTGTCTGCAGCCTTTGAAATCAATTTGAGAAGATGCAAGACTAAGCGTGTACGTAATCAGTACCGGGAATGAACTTACTGTATCTGTGAGTTTAACCATCCACCATATTGATCTTCTAGTTCTTGTGGGAGGTCCAAATGGTTCAATGTGACAAATGGTTCTATCCCTGTGAAAAAGCGTACAACAAGAACATTCTTTTCTAATTCCCTTCTAGTGATTGAAGAGGTATTGATTTTGACAATTGAAGTTTAACACAAAAACTACCTTTTCGTAAAAGAGCATCAATGAGGTTGCTATAAAATTGAATCCCTGCTTGATTCACCTCCCCAAATCTGCCTCCTAAAATCACAAATACCATTCAAATGAAAACTCCAACTAATATGTTTTTCCCTATGGAAGTGATTATTTGTACTCACTTTGTAAAATTCTTGACCACGATATGGAAAACCTGTAGGAATTGACTCCAAGGTAGTCAATCAACTCAATGTCTTCCTGCACTTTCATCAAGTCTTTGCTTGATAAGAAAATAAGTTTTTGTTGCATAATTGGCGAAAACATGAAAAAAAAATTGGCCACTTTGATCAGCAACTAGTTTTCATTTCCCAAACCAACGTTGCTTAGTTTATGAATCCAACATAATTGAGCCTATCAATGAGATCTAAATCACAAAATATCAGATGCATGCAAGAGAGACTTACCAGGTAACGGTGGTAATGATCATCAGCAACATCTCCCGTGGTTTTGTCTCTGATTTTTCCTGAAATTCAGAAGGAGACAAATAAAGTCCTAGCTTAATTTGTATTTCAAGGTACGAGATCATATCCTCCTTGCCAGCTAGTTAATGTTTTTATTATTTAACAAACAGTTAATTAAAAGAAAAGTGAGATGTTTTCAGATGTTACCTTCAATGTGTGTAAAGACATCCCAATTGCTGAGGCTTTTGTTATCTTCAAGGTATGCCCCTTCAATCTGAATTATGCAACTAATAAGTTAATCAGCAAAAGGCGATTGATAAGGAGGGGCATGATGCTGAACATATTATTTGATTAACATTTCATAATCAACATTTTTCATCTCCATAACATGGACAAGTCTAGGTGGACAAAAAAATGGAAATTAATGAAACATACAAACCAAGTCGAAATTTCTCCCAAACAGAACAGCTATGGTTAAAACGGCAATATATTATCAACTGTATGAATTTACGAAGAAATCAAGACCAACTCAATCAATGGCGATTTGGGTTTCAAAAGTACGAAATGCAAGACCAAACAAAGCTTAAGTAGATCATGCGCATCCACGCCTGATATGAAGAACTTGCACATCCAAAGAGGAACTCCGGAGGGAATTCGCTGCGATGAACTAGAGAGGAAGCTGCCCGCAAGAGGTGAATGAAAAGCAAGAACGCCAAGCATTTCATGGTTGATCTTGAGCTCAACCTGCGGAGATTTAGAAGACAATTGGGTGGTGGTGGTGGAGAGGAGGGGGGGGAGGAGGGCGGGGAACAAGATGGGTTATTCAAACCTATCATGTCTCCTCTCCCCGCCCCCACGCCTATTATAAAAGCTAAGACGTCGCACCAGCCGACAAAGACAAACTTTATTTGTGCAGATAAATTCTCTTTAAATAATAAGAAACGCTACAGTAATTTAATATATTAGATATAATTTTTAATTAATTTTTAACTTCAAAGATATATCATAACTAAAAGAAAATATTATTATAATAATTTAATTTATTTTTTATTATATTTTAATCGATCAAATCTTTCTAATTTTGAGTCACAAGCCAATATTTAATTTTTTTATAATTAATAAAAATAGATGTATATATTGATCAAGGATTATACTTACTTAAACTGCTCTAATAAATTTTAAAGTCTTCAAGATTTTTACAACTATAAATATTTAATATGCCTTCGAGGATAAATTATGTGTAGAAAATATGAACAATTATTTTAATTTATGAAAGGATAAATTAGAAGGAAAATTTTATGGTGTGCTACACCTTTGGGATGAAATGCCGAGTTGAGCCAAACTTAATTCGAACATAACACCCGAGTCAAGCCTGAGCTGTAGTCTCTTGGCTCAGGTACGAGGTTGAGCTGGGGTTGGGCTCTTAATTGAGAGCTCGCCACTTTTTTATAAAAATAGAAAGAGCCATATGGATTAAGTGTTTGACATTCTAATTCGACTCTCAACGCAAATTGAATTAAACTAATAAATTTTATAATACTAATTCATAACTCAATAAAATAAAAAATTGACATAAAAAGAACTAAACATGTAACACCCCGTTTCGGCTCACCCGTGAACCGACCCGGAAATGTCACCGGCGACCGAACCGTTCGCTAATCTACTGGGTTCGGTTAAGCCGACCCGGATCTGCCCTCGGTGTCTCAAGATGGAGATGCAAACATGAAATGCATGGATGGGATGCGTGGGTTCTAACGTAGTCCTACATGCATGCTATGATGTACAAGCAAAGACAAGACAAAATAATAAATGAAAAACCAAAAGAAAATATATACTATTTTATAAAAATACGGTAACACATACTAATCTACCATGACATTCAACCATTATCTCATTCATTTTTACCTGAGCCGAGTCTGTACTCCAAGGCTCCCTACTCATTCATATTTATCGGTTCGTTGCATAACAAGTAATTCACTCAAACCAACACATCAAAATTATCGTTTACATAACAATAACACACCATCATTATACGTTACACGCGGCAGGTACATGTGTGCGCGGTTCCGTGCTGCTCCTCCGCAGTCCCGACAGCTTTCATCGCTCGCATTCCTCACCTACATATATATAGAAAAACCGTCAGTAACGAGTGTTACCGGCCCGGAAAATAACTAATATCAATCTGGCACAGGAGAGCAAACTCTCCTGTTGAATCAAAACCATATACTTCCTCAAGAACTCTCATCAGGGCACATACGGGAGCCGTCGCCATCGGGTCGACAGCGTCCCCTATCTTTCACATTCTCATGCCTCGGCCATTTCTCTATTGCTTCTCGCGTCAAATCTCATTCCTTTTCGCCCTCTGCACCTTCCATATTACTCCTGGCCTTGAGCACGAAGGCCGAGTACTCTCGGGCAGTCGCCTTCAGTACCCTTTGAAACCACAAGTCTAGACATGCGCTGCAATGCAGTACCCGTGAACCTCCACACTTCTCCGGGTTTGAGGAACTCAAAGGTGGAGTTGTCAGGATCCCTCGGGAATGAAACGGCCCGCACACCATTCCAGAGCCCACTGTCGACACACACGTGCCCGCTCGCGTAGCACGGTAGTCGGATTTCCCTCATTCAGTCTCTCACCAAAACACGAAAACTATACATATATATAGGTCTGGGTTGGGATTTATACAATAGGCCCGAAGGCAACGTGAGCTGGATCTGAAGTTCGAAAACAAACTCGAGGGATCTCATCCTCGAGGGTTATTAATCCAGAAAGATCTGTTGGCTAAATGGCCCGAGTTAAGTGGGATCCGATAAAACGCCACTTAACTCGTCCTGCACATAATAAATCAAATACACAAGAGAGTAGCGTAAATCAGAGAACGAGTCCTAAACGGACCTGGTAGAAGCTCCAAACGGGTCCACGCGCCTAGGCGGCGAGCTCCTACACCGTACCTACACAATCAAGCTAAAAACTAACGCCCGCATGATGAATCACATATCCTATACCATGCACGCACAATCAACACAATCACACATCAACCGTCACACATCAACCTATATCAATTCTAACAAGTCTACTTAGGTTAGTTTACATTAGATCATGATTATTACTTAATAACCCTAATTAGTTTCATAACTTCTATTTTTAACACCACACAATTCCACAAATTTCATATTTTATTCTAAATTAAATCCACATTTATATAAGTAATTACAATGCACAATTCATCAATCATAACATGCAAATTCTAATAATCAATACTTTCAAATAATTAAGTTAAAATAAATTATACCTCGCGTCGTCGAAAATCGGCGACGGCTAGGGTTTCCGTTTCGCGGCTCGAAACTCGAATTCGGCACCTAGCGGCGTCCGAAGTCCGATCAGATTGGACCGGGTGCGTTCGGCGGATGATCCGGCGGACTTCCCTCGAATCCAATTTTCCGGCGGTTCCGGCGGTTTTCCGGCGAGTATCGGCGGTTTTCCGGCGGATTCCGACGGTTTTCCGGCGACGATTCGGGACGGGGCAATCAAGGGGTCTATCGGCACCAGCTCGACGAGCTTGGTCCGATGGCGGTGTCAAACAGAGCAACCGAGGCCGCGATGGCCGTCGGCGGCGACGTTGAAAACGGGCGGCGGCGG
Source organism: Piper betle (assembly GCA_033002965.1). Lineage (NCBI taxonomy): Eukaryota > Viridiplantae > Streptophyta > Magnoliopsida > Piperales > Piperaceae > Piper > Piper betle. The sequence goes on along the minus strand of JAURVB010008473.1, from coordinate 36,007 downwards.
CGGCGTTCTCCAATCGGGGCTCCGGCCGGCCTCGACGGCGGTCGGGATGGTGGGGGAAACGTCGGCGACGTCGAGGGAAGAAAAACAGAGGAAAGGGTCCACTTGGTGAAAGCGTCGGGTTTTTTTTTCTCCTAAAATTTTACACTCAACTAGATAATACTAATTAAGTTTAAAATGATTTCTAAAGACTCCTAAAAACTATCTAAAGGCTGACAAAATGAGTCAAACACATCATGAACGTGAGTCAAAAATAAAAATAAAATAAAATAAGCTCGATATCCGTCGAATGATGCATGTAAATATAATCATAATTCTAATACAAAAACTAAACATGAAATACAACATCATCAATTTGCAATCGGGGTCGATCGGTTGGGAAGAAAAAAAGAGGAAAGGGTTGACTTGGTGAAAGCGTCGATTTTTTTCTCCTAAAATTGTACGCTCAACTAGATAATACTAATTAAGTTTAAAATGATTTCTAAAGACTCCTAAAAACTATCTAAAGGCTATCAAAATGAGTCAAACACATCATGAACATGAGTCAAAAATAAAAATGGAATAAAATAAGCTCAGCATCCGACGAATGATGCATGTATAAAATAGATGCATGTGAATATAATCATAATTCTAATACAAAAACTAAACATGAAATACAACATCATCAATTTTCAATCCGCATCAAATTAGATTATTAACCCTAATGATGATATTTTTCATTTAGTTAACTCAGTAGCCCTACTTATGATATTTTCCTTAATTAAGTTTACTAATTCTAATTATGCTATTCCACATTCAATTTCTATCATGAATTAACTTCCTAATCACTAATAATTAACTGATACAATTATAATACTAATACACAATTATCACAATTTCTAACATCATCCATATTATATTTGATTTCATAATCAATTAATTTGAATTATCATTAATCATTATCTATTCTTAATTACATGAAAAAATATTAAATCAATAGATAATTATCAAAAAATTCAAAATTAACATATTAACAAAATATGAAAAATTCATAAACTTATGGATGATACGCATAATGAACAAAATAAATTAAAAATCTAAAATTTGAGAAGCGATAAACGTCTCACAGACGATTTGGCATAAAATCGGCAACGACGGCGGCAATTGTGTTGCTAAGGAGTGGCAACAGTTATCGCACGACGAGGAGGAGAGCTAGGAAGGGGGCTTGGCAACTAAGTGGCCACTGGCTGGAGCATGGCCAGTGGCATTGTTGCGGGCAGCAACCAATTGATGATAGTGAGGAAGGGGGAAAATTGGTAAGAGGAAGGGAAGGGAAAGAGGGAAGGGCTTGGTCGGTGTAGTTGGCCAGCGGTAAGGGAGGCAGAGATGACAAGCGGTCAGTGGTGACCAAGAAATGCCAGGGGCAGCAGCGAACAAAGTAAGGAGGAAGAGAAGAAGGGGAAAGGAAAGAAGGGGAGGTTGGGGCAGCATTGGTGCCGGCCGGTGGCGGTAGGGATGTCGGCGGTGGCGGTCATCAGAAGAGGGTGTGAGGGTGGGGAGATGGTCAATTGGGGTTTGGAGAGAAACAGGGAGAACAGGGTTGAGCTCTGTAAGTCATACCAATCAAATGTAAAGTGGATTCTAAAGGCTCCTAAAAGGCTATTTAATGGCTGCTAAGGCGAGTTAAACACATCATGAACGCAAACCAAAAATAAAAATGGGAATAAAATAAATTTGACATCTATCGAAAAACATGCTCTAAAATCAACGGCCTAACCATCTTAACCATTGCGTCCTAATAAAATCAACGGACAAAATCTAATTTCTACGGTCCACTAAACAAAATAAAAAAATTGGGCATACTCTCATATTTGCTCATAACACATTCTGCTGCTGTGTTACTGACGTTATCATCATATACTTGGGTACACATGGCTTTCATGACTTATAGCACATGATCGCCTTCGACTCAGTACGCATGTTCTGAAACTGACTTGACTAAAAATAACGATCGAACTGACCAATTTCGACGATAAAACCCCTAACTCAGGTCATGGGTTTTACAACACGGCCTACATGCCTCATCATCATATTCACATGACCCACTGGCCTCACATCACATGAGCAAACCACAAAGAGGCCAAACCAGCAGACAAGTCAATGATCCCCATAAGTCAATATCGATCCTCACGTACCTTTGACCAAACGTACAACACCACACTAAATAGAAAATATTCGTTAATAATCAAAAGGTATCCTGGTTCAAAAATAACTGCAAAAATATTTCCAAGCTTGCAAATGGATATGATTCATTGTCCACGAAAAATTCATCATGAATCAGAAACTCCACATCTCCATATCATAATCATAATATTGAATAATGACCAATAGAGCCTAATTAGAATCACTAAGATAAATATGTGCACGAACCATAATAGTCAATGGTAACATAACTGTACTATGCATGAGACGGAATTTTGTTGATAACAACATTGCAATGGCCAATAGGACCTATCCGATTATAACTAAAACATTGCATGGTCCGCATACACTCAATGGAGAGCATGCATAACCTATATACACTCTACTATCATGTACTATAACGGTGTATCATAATCATAATATAATAAATATTATCCATCAAATCGAACACCATAAGTGTATCACTCCGAATCCAGTTCACCAAAGAACTGGATCAAAATTGTTACGATCTATTTGAGTCACATATAAATCAATTAATCTATAAGTCTCGAACAAGAAATGGACCGAAGCAACCCTCTTGGGGTCTTGAAAATGGAAGACACCGCTAAATACACAATCAACACACAACAGAAAAGGATGAATGGATTCATGCAACAACCTAATAAGAAGCTATGTGCAATGACATGACATGAATACACTCAACATGCAATAAGAACAAAAATATAAATTGATAAAATACATGAATAAATATATCAAAATAACTACTAAAATTGAAATCCGAATGTCTTATCCAGAGACTTGATATCATGTCTTACCTGGTCATACAAAATTGGTGAGGACATACGTATCAATACATCAAATAAATATGCATGAACATGCATCAAACATAAACAAAAACATGAAAGATAACAACAGCGCGCTAAGAACAAGTGTGTGTAGCAACTATCTGTCCTTCCACCAAAGCCGACCTAACACTGGAACACAAGACCTACAAATAAATAAATAAAAACAATTGTAACATTAAAATATGTCAAATAAAGTGAATATTTATTTAAACTAATGTAGGGAGTCTTGAAATACTGAAAATGAGTTAAAAACAAGCCAAAAAAGGCGCCGAGTCAACTCAACCAAGTTCGACCTAGTGAACTTTGTCTAGGTATCCTAAAATGGTGGGTTGGGTTGGCTGACTGGATACAAACACGGGCACAGACATGACTGCGGGGATGATGGGCCTGTGAATAGGGCTCATACAAATGACACGGTCGTGGGCAGGGGGACATCGATAGGGCTAGTTAGGTTGGGGTTGCCGCTGGTCCCGATCGATAGAGGCGATCGAGGCAATAGTGATGGTGGTTGAGGTCAACAGAGTCCAGCTGGTGGCTGGCCAAGAAATAGCCAGAAAGTAGAGGATCAACCACCGGGAATGACGATGTCGCCAACGACAAACGCAGCCACAACGTCAGCCATGGTGATGGCAAGCTGTATGGGCAGTCGGCCTCGCCGGGGGAAGTTGGCAGCACCGGAAAGTGGCTCAAAAGGTGCCAGCAACATGGATAACATGCGAACAAAATGCCTGCGGCCAATGGAGTGATGCAGGCACCAGTGGTGGGTCTTGGTCGATAGTCGATTGCGAGGAGGTCATGATGCTGGTACTCAAGTGGCCGGAGACTCACCGGTGGCAAGCCAAAGTGATGGCGACGTTAGGGTAAAATTGGTACAAAATGTGGGAGAAATTGAGAAAATTGGGAGGAAGCTAGGGCCGACATGACCAAACCAGATTCTGCCATGTAGCATGATTTGGGCGCCCTATAACTCGTGGGCCTAGTGTGGTTCCCCTTGGGTATATACAATATATACAGGGTCGAAAAGCTCAAATTGACACCAACAAAACTAGAAACTAACTCGAAGCCAAATTGAGACTCTATAGATGGAAATCGAATCGAGGAAGCTAAATGAGCCTGAAAACCTTAAACTCAATCGCGTGAAGATCTGAGACTCAAATCAAACTGGGCCCACATGGGCAATCTACATGTCTAAAATCCCTAAGATGCATGCAAAAGAGATACCATGAAAAATTCAAATGAATACTAAATACTGCAACGACCTAGACCTAGCCATAAAACCCCTAAGACAACATAAGCAAGAACATGTATACCTCGAGTATATGCCGACAACTCAATGCTCTACTACAACATAAATGAAGTTATCATTTGTATATTGGGCATACCTCCTAGCCTTTATAACATTCTCTGTAAAACCCGTGACTCGAGTTAGAGTTTTACGTTACCGAACTAGTCGGTTCAACCGTTGGTTCAAGTCGAGTCAGTTTCATGAACTGCGTGCTAAGTCGAGGCTAGCCGTGATTTATGAGCGATGAGAGTCAGGTGTACCTGAATATATGATGATAACGTCGAAAAGATGGTGAGAAATGAGTTATCAGAATATATGAAAGTATGCAGTATTTTTCTTTTTATGTATTTGATCGGAGAAATAGTTTTAGGCCGGATAACGCATTAGGAAGCGTTGTAGGGCAGTTGGGTGGGTTATTAGTTATAGAACATGTCATTTGGATGTTGTTGTGTTTGTTTTATTTTATGGGATTTTTTCCATATTTTTCTAAGATTTCTTTTAGGATTTATTACGAACTAGTTACTATTTTGACTCGAGTAGGAATCGAGTCAATACTTATTTACGACATTGCCACCGAGTTATTTCTCTCCCCTCCCGACACCTTCCTCACCCCAAACCCTAGCTGCCGCCATTGTGTTTGTCGCCGGAGCCGTCGTCAACGCTGCCCTGCCTCTGATTGACACCGCCCCACCCCACCGTGCCGTCATCGTGTCACCCTGACCAACCCCGGCCACCGTCTTGCCGCCACGACGCCGGAATCGCCTCACAAGCCGCGACGCTCCCCTTGTCGATTCGCCACCATCCGGGCCGCGCTGCCGCCGCCGCTGACCCTGATGACCACCCTCTTGACCTCCCCGACATTTCCTCCTTACCTAGCGCCACTGTCGAAGCGGGCCGTGGGCCTGATCGGAGCGACAGACCGCCCCAACCGAACTCGATGCCACCGCCGGCAGTCATCGCCGTCGCGGTCACCCTTGCCGTCACCACCATTGGGATGAGCTCACCGAGCCGGTGCTAACCCTTACCCCCGATTGCCCCGCCGGAACAGTCACCAGAAAACCGTTAGGACAGTAGCCGAAAAATCGCCAGAAGTTGCTGGAAAACTGGATTCACCAAAATTTATCGGAAATCACCTGATATTCCGCCGAATCCCTCCAATCAAACCCTATCTAACTTCGGACGCCATAGGGTGCCAAATTCGAGCCACGAATCACGCGAGGTATAATTTATTCTAATTTAATTATTTAAAGGTACTGATTATTAGAATTGCATGCCAGGATTAGTGAATTGTGTGTTGTAATTATATATATAAATGTAAATTTGATTAAGGATAAAATATGAAATTTGTTTGATTGAGTGGTGTTAAGAATGGAAGCTAAGAAACTAATTAGGGTAACTGAGTAATAATCATGATCTAATGCAAACTAGCCTAAGTAGACTTGCTAGAATTGACATAGGTTGATGTGACTTTGATTGATGCATGATGGATGTATGCTTGATATAGGATGTATGACTGCATCATGAGTGGGCGTTAGTACTTAGTTTTGATGTATAGGTACAGAGTAAGAGCTCGCCGCCTAGGCACGAGGACCCAATTGGAGCTTTTGTCAAGTCCGTTTAGGACCCATTCTCTGTTTTACATTATTCTATTGTGTATTTGATTTATCATGTGCAGGACGAGTTAAATGACATTTTATCGGATCCCACTTCACTCGAGCCATTTATCCAACATTTTTTTCGGGTTAATAACCCTTGAGGATGAGATCCCTCGAGTTAGTTTTCGAAATTAAGATCCACCACAAGTTGCCTTCGGGCCTATTGTATAAATCTCAACCCAGGCCTATATATGTATAGTTTTCACGTTTTCGGTGAGAGATGGAATGAGGGTTAGTAACGGCCCTGCCTTTAGATAGGACGTGTGCATGGAAGAGCGGGCATTGGAGGGTGTAGAGAAGTGTGGAGGTTTACGGGTACTGCAATGCACCTCATGTCTAGACTTGTGGTTCAAAGGGTACTAAAGGCGACTTCCTGAGAGTGCTCGGCCTTCGTGTTCAAAGCCAGGAGTAATGTGGAGGGTGTAGAGGGCGAAAAGGAATAAGATTTGATGCGAGAAGCGATAGAGAAATGGCCAAGGTATGAGAATGAGAAGGAAAGGGGGACGTTGTCGACCCGAGGGGTGACGGCTCCCATATATGCCCTGATGAGAGTTCTTGAGGAAGTATATGGTTTTCATTCAACAGGAGAGTTTGTTATCATGTGCCAGATTGATATTAGTTATTTTTCGGGCTGGTAACAATCATTACTGACATTTTTTCTATGTATATGTAGGTGAGAAATACGAGGGATGAAAGCTGTCGAGACTACGGAGGAGCAGCAAGGAACCGCGCACACATGTACCTACTGCGTGTAATGTATAATGATGGTGTGTTAATGCTATGTGAATGATAATTATGATCTGTTTGTCGGATGAATTGCTTATTATGAAATGAACGGATAAATGTGAATGAGTAGGGAGCCTTGTAGTTCAAACTCGGCTCAGATGAAAACAAATGAGATAATGATGGGATGCCATGGTAGATTGTTATGTATTATATTGTTTTGATAAAGTATTTATATACCCTTATTGTGGACAGGTTGGCCCTCACTGCAATTTTAGGAGAAATTTTGTCCATTTATATATATATATATATATATATATATATATATATATTCTTTTGGTTTCTCCTTTATTATTTTGTCTTGTTTTTACTTGTACGTCATGGCATGCGTGTAGGACCGCGGTAGAACCTAATTGTTCTCATTCATGTATTTCATGTTTGCATCTCCATCTTGAGATGTCGAAGGTAGATCCGAGTCGGCTTAACCGAACTTAGTAGATTGGCGAATGGTTCGGTCGCCGGTGACATTTTCGGGTCGATTCACGGGTGAGCTGAAACGGAGTGTTACATTCTCATATGGTCGTCTAGGCTCTATACTCATGATCTAAAAATTGAACCGACTCAAGAATGGTCCAAACCGGGTAAGGCAACAAGCAGGTAAAACCCTAATCTGAAGCTAGAGTTTTACAACAAGAGGGTATCTATCGGTGGGTATTACGCTTCTATCCATCATGAGTAAATAGAAAATTCAAAAATCTTATAATAAGTATAAGGCCTAAGAAGAGGCTGATAAATAGTGTTTGAACAATTTTTGAGTTGGATCTCATCTTTCAAAAACACATAAAGAGATCTCAATCTTAAAATTTTATTATTCCAAAAAATCGATAAGATGACCTATAAATAATAGGTTTTAATAAAACATCATTAACTACGTCCTATGATATAAAAACAAAACTGCGATAAAACCAAACAACAAATCAAGCAAAGTGGATTCCTTATGGACCTATGAGACAAAATCCATATCCTAGTTCACACTCACCATTTCATAGTAAGAATCGTCATCTAAGTGCGTAAGATTTTATAAAAATAAATACAAATATCGTGACAAAGATGTTGATTCATTATTAAATAATTTTGGGGATTCTACCTGCGTACTTAAGTCTAACCAGAGACATTGAAATGAACATGAGATTTGGGGCAATTTATCTGAGATATTTGAGACGCTAATTAACAATATTTTCAGTGTGAAAATGTTAAGTTAAATAATTGACCCGACATCTTAAGTTATCTTTTATAATTTTACCGAGATTTTATTCTTAATTAGCGTCTCAAATATCCCAGATAAATTGCCTACAAATCTCATGTTCATTTCAATGTCTCTAGTTAGATTTAAGTACGCGGGTATAATCCCCAAAATTATTTAATAATGAATCAACATCTTTGTCTCGATATTTGTATTTATTTTTATAAAATCTTACGCACTTAGATGACGATTCTTACTATGAAATGGTGAGTGTGATGTGATGTTTAATTTCCTATTTTTTTACATTCCATGTTATCTTGCTTCATCTAAGATTTTTTTATCATTGTATGCATTCATCATGCAGGGTTTGAGTAGTGTGTCTACATTTCTTAGGTCATGCAGAATTAAGCTCGAACTAAGATCGGATTTGTCTCATAGGCCATAAGGAATCCTCTTTGCTTGATTTGTTGTTTGGTTTTATCGCAGTTTTATTTTTATATTATAGGACATAGTTAATGATGTTTTACTAAATCCAATTATTTACTGGTCATCTTATCAATTTTTTGGAATAATAAAATTTTAAGATTGAGATCTCTTTATGTGTTTTTAAAAGATGAGATCCAACTCAAAAATTGTTCAAACACTATTTATCAACCTCTTCTTAGGCCTTGTACTTATTATAAGATTTTTGAATTTTCTATTTACTCATGATGGATAGAAGCGTAATGCCCACCGATTTTAAATTCTTATGTTACATGTTACATGAGAGAGAGAGAGGGAGAGGGAGAGAGAGAGAGAGAGGAGAGGAGAGAGAGAGAGAGAGAGGAGAGGGAGAGGAGAGAGAGAGAGAGAGAGGGAGAGGGAGGGAGAGAGAGGGAGAGAGAGAGAGAGAGAGAGAGAGAGAGGCAAGGAGAGGAGGGATGCCGAGAGGTCTGATTTTACATTCTTATGTTTCAAATGCACGGGGAAGAGGCAGAAGAATACTAGGAGGGGTAATGGGAGAGGACGCAGTGATCACAAAATAAAAAATTTTGGATGAACCTTTATGTTTGTTTTTCTTTAATGTTTTATATGGAAAGAGTAAAAGTAAAAGTGCCTCTAAGCGTTTATTTTTATTTTTCTAACATTTTAGCACACACGAATAGTGTAATATTCAACTCAGCTACAGCTCCCTACAAAGTATACCCGCTTCCCTCGTACATAGTTAAACAATCTAAAAGTAACAGCATCTGAAAAATCCCAAGACAAAATTATGAAGTAAATTTTTTTGCGATCATTGCATCTTAAATTACTCAGAAATCAAAAGCAATATACTGGAGACAATACAAAGAGATAATTATGTTCAAACGAGAAGGCAGATACTAATCCTACACAATAATAACAATCACGGGCAGATACTAATCCAACACAACATTAATCATGAAACGGCTTTGGAGAAAAACAAAAAACAAAAATACAAAAATGAAATGGGTTCAACCACATGAATTGCGCCCGAGGAAAAACTACGGTGACTAATCGTTTCTACTTTGTGCAATAACCGCCACTTTATGATAGCTGCAATTTCCTTGTTCATTTAAAATACAAATATTCTTTCGCCATGTCCTTCGCATTTTCTCCACTAAGTGGCCTATACGTCACCCGGCCCATGCAAATAGGCGACGCTGGAACTCAGAAAACGTGATAGAGAGGCGATAGAGAGACGTCCTTAACTGTTAAATAAGAAGGGCACGATAGACATCGAAAGGGAGATTCACAGGGCCTAGTACATAAATAAGTCAGTCTCTTCCACTTGGATCCTTCCGGCAGTTGGGAAGTGGGACTTGGACGCTGGTACTCTTAACAGCATGTCCCTCATTGTAACGAATCTCAGCGACTGTTCACTAAAACGAAGCTGAACATTCTTAGAAGACTTCAATGCAAACTCCTGTTGAACTCACAAACCAGGCTGGATCAACCTTATATGAAGTGACAACTTACTCCAGCTCAATTATCTTGCGCCAATCCCTATTCACCCAGCTCCTGTTAAAGCTTGTGGACAAAATTTGCTGTTTTTAAATCCAGTGTGCATGAATCATAAGAAGCTTGTTCCAAGGTACAGATCGTTTAAGTTAGTTAGGATCTGAGCACGAGTAGTCCCAATTTGATGAGCGATCTCCAGTTGCTCCTCCAATGACAAAAACTCATACCTGATTGAAACACGAAAAATCGAAAGTTTTTAGGATGCATCTATAAAATAAAATAATTTCTTTTAAAAAAACCTTCACTATCAAGTAGTTACAAAATGTAGGGTTAGTTAAGAAAAACCATGTTCCAATTGTCATTTGCATGAGTTGGAGGTCAGGAAGGGGCCAAGTTCGAAGAAAGACAAGTCCTGTTTGAGAAAACATCAATGTTCCAGTCTTGCTATTAAAAACTTATGAATTTACAAGAAATACCTACTTCATGTAGGATGTAAAAACATGTTAAAATTTTGACATAAAAACATGGTAAGCAATTGAAAATGTAGTCTGATGATTAACAGTGAAAAACGCAACTAACCTAAATCAAGAAGTGGAGAGAAAGCATGGCACATAAGATCTACAAGTACTGAGGCACAGTAGTATATATAGAAGCTAGCTACTATTATATCACAACAAAACACTTAGAACCGAATTCTAACAGGCCAATTCGAAGGAAGCTCAGTTGGCATCGTTCGGAGACAGAACTTGCTGAACTCCTGATGTAGCTTCATGGCAAAGACCCACTTATCCAGACAATGTAGAATGAAGACCATTAACCATGTTATTACATTCCAATTAGAAATAAAAATAAATAGAAAATAAAAAAAGAAGAAAGACCAAAGTATGCATCCAAACAGCATAGCAGAAGCTCAATTTAAAGGGAAAAAGAGACATAAACTAAATTTAAATTAAAAGAAAAAAATTGTAAGGATCAACTTACTGCTCAAGTAGCTCAAAATCAACTATATTGTCAGGGCCAGGTCGATGAGCTTTTCCGTTGGCACGGAACTGTCTGTAAGCTTTTGGATTAAGACCACACACATGTGGAACAGCATCCACCAGCTTCTTCTGAAGTGTTTGGAGCCTTCGGAATGTAAGTTCATCTAGTGGTGCAATGAACCCAAGACTGCCATCCAGGGTGCCAAACACAAGGGCAAAGCGGTTGCTTTTATCAGAAGCTGACATTGTTGTACTACCAGGAGAAACAGAAAGCATAGGAAGTCGCAAGAATTTTGTAATGTGCACTCCAGCATGAAACTCAGCCATGGATAGAAGTTTTTGTCCTTTCCAATGCGTTTTTGGCTTATAGTAAAAGATCTGTTAGATGAAAGCACAATATCAGATAACCTAAACAACAGATCTAATCTGAGTCAAATAGGCATTCACTTCCAATATCATCACCATTGACTGAAATATTTACATTACAAATGGATATTGATGGGGAACTTCAAAAGGTTAAAAACAACGGATATGTCTGCCAGAATGCCCACATGGGAAGGAAACCGAAATCCTCATGCACCCGCAAATATAGAATGCATAGCAACTTAATCTCAAAAAACTTGATTCGTCAATGATACATCACAAAATAAAATCCTAACAAAAGTTCCCTTAATTCCATTTGACCAACATCAATTACCAGAAACTTAAAATAACTTAACCACAAGTGAAAAAACAAAGCACTTGGGAAAGAATGGGTAACATCATGGGTACTTGTGTCAATTTTTCTATACAACAGCTCAAGGGCTTACAATCATAGGATTGCATCAAGGGATAAAGCATGAACAGTTAGTAAAGCCTTAGTTTTTGCTCATCTTGGGGCCTTCATTGACCCACATCGTCACCATCATCTTCATCTACATTTTTGGAAATTCTTAACACGAGGGTTTCTGCCCAACCATCCAACTCCACCACCTATCTCCCACAGATCCACAGTACAAAAAAAACTAAAATAAAAAAATCCTCCTTCACATTCAAGCACAACGACGTGAGCATACTCCAGTTTAAACCTAAAACTGACCGAACCAACCTAATAAAAAAGTAGGTCCGGTTCCAAAAAATTGGATTGGTTTTTGGTTACAGATGTGCGAAGTAACTAAGGGGATAACAGTGTCGATTCTGGGCTAACTCCAAGCAGAATCTGACCAAATACCCTGAACTTGGTATAAAAAACCCTAATCATAACCACTTGGCTCTCTCCCTACTTCACCCCCGTTCTGCCTTCTCTCTGCCGCTCCACCCTCTCCATTTGCCGATGCCCGACCAAAATATACAATTCATCACCTACCGTCAGACATCACTGTCTCCTTCGTTGCCGGCTCTCCCCGAGTCTTCTCCTTATCTGATATCTCTACAGGCAAAAGCAAACATCAAGACCTAAGCTTTATTTTCTGATTCATTTGCTTTGATTTTGATGCCCCCACCTTCTCACGGTTTGTGTTTTTTGTTGTAATTGTTATTAATTAATGGGGTTTGATGATGAGCGGCGTGCGTTGGTGTATTCTTGATTAGTTAATTGATTGTTTTTATGGTTTGGATTGTAAATTATTGTAGTGTGTTGAATTATTTGATTGTTTGCATCTCTCTTGTTTTTTCAAAGGTGAAGCTTTGTTTGATTGTATTTAAAATCTGCTTTTCGTCACTTCAAAAAATTTCTTTTTTTTTCTTTACTAAGGTCGGTTTCAACCAAAAGCAACTGGACCTTTTAGTTCAGTTTGGGTCAAAATATAGTTAGCTTTGGTTCGGAATTCCCAGAACCAAACAATAGTTCAGTAATTCGGTCTGACCAAATGTTCACCCCTGCCATCAGCCCATCTTGTGCCAGCATAGGAGCCTGCCCCACCCTATCAGCATACACCTTCTGCAACTACTGCTGCAGAAAAGCAACAAAAATGTTCATCTTTGTTCCACTTTCTTGCTGTGTCATCGTGCCAGCCATCACCCTCTTGCTTCTTCCTCTGCAGCCACTAGAATCCATAGCGTCGACTCGTCACATTGGGGAACCACAGAGGTAATGCAGATGACTTCATGTGGAAGAAACATTGCTCAGGAAAACAGCGACCGCTCAGATCTGCTAGGGAATTCAAGCATTTGGGACAGTTCAAATTTATCCTGTTAAGGAAATTTCTTTCAGCTCAGTTTAAAATTACTCTCCGCATATTGGTCTGGATTAGCTCCTGGTTTATAATTCACATAGTAGGCGGCTCACTTCTTATTTGGTTCATAAGGGCATGTGTTTGGTTCGCTAAATGGATTTTAAAGAAATCAATAGATATTCACAAAATATTAGGGACTGATCAGACTTAGTTGATGGAAAATTTCAAACAAATAAGAAACATTGATATTTTTTAGTAAACATTTAAAGATTTTTCAACGATTTTAAGGAGACTCCCGTCTCTCATCATGAAAGTTCCTGAACTGCAAAAAATGAATTGAAATGAAATGTTCAAAATTTTATTTTTTATTTAGTAAACATAAAGCTTTATCGATTATTATTAATCATCAAATTGTTAATAACTAAATTTCACAAATGTAGTGCAATTGTAACACCCCAAATTCGGTTCATGCCGGGAACCGAACCAAACCGAAATATCACTAGTCCCAGTTCACGAGCATGAACCAGATTTGGGGTGTTACAGTTTTTGGTATCAGAACAAACACTTAGTCGATTCAGTGGGAAGATATTTTTACATGTGATGTATGTGTAAAAATTACTCCAAGTCCAACTGGCAGGTGTATATTTCTGTCCTTATTGTCTTTGATTTACAAATTTCTCACCAATGGTTAGTGTGGCAGTATTTTCAGGATTTGATCAATGAGTAAAGGTAATCATGGTAAGAACTCGATGTACACGAAATAGAGCTCCATCGTGTCCTTCTCCCAGACAAGCTAGCCCTACTCATGTTCACAGTGAGACGGTGTTTAGCCGATCGAGAGCCACACCGCTGCCAGGAAATCCTAGTGAGCCAAGCTCAATAAGCAGCCATAGCGAGAGCCATCGTAGTGGAAGCCGTCGCAGCGTTAGAAGCCATTTGACAGAAATAAAGGCTGCCATTCTATGATTGGTAGAGGTACAAATACAGATGCAATAGAATCAGGAGGAATTCCGAACAAAACTACAACAAATAACTCTCGCAGTAGCACAAACTAATAAGAAACTAGTTGTGGATGACAAAGCACAAGAGGAGCCTACAATTCTCATGGGCCCTCTGCCGCCACCTCCTCCACCGCTACATTAGGGGACCATTCCTACAATAATTCCACCGGTCATCCCACTTCAAGCAGGAAGAGGTACAGAGGGTAGTAGACCTGGACGAAATGACAGTGGACAAATAAGCGCCCTAGGGATTGGTAATACTCCAATAGGGGCAGTATAGTCATTTCCACAATTCAAGATAGGAGAAGGATCAAACATAATAGGCAAGAGATAGAAATTTCGGATTGTGGCAATATAAATGGTTCGTAAAGAATGGAGGACGCCCAATCCCAGGAAAACTAAATGTAGAAGAAAAAGTTTTCTTGTGGATTTCATCAGTCGTTGGCATATAAAAAAGCATGGCATGTTCGATGGAGCACCGATACGGATTAATGTGGGAACATAACAGGATGAGGCTAGAACATAGTGAGATTCAATCATGGCCTCTACATTTACAGGCAGGCAAACTCAAGATGTGACATGGGACGAATTCAAAGTTGAGTTTGATAGAAAATATTTCCTTCTAATGTAAGGAAGATGAAGGAAAGTGACTTTCAAACACTTAAAAAGGGCCCATGAGTGTGGCACAATATGAAGGCCGATTCAGAGCATTGGATAGATTTGCACCAGATTTAGTGCCAATAGAATAACAAAGAGTCGAGCACTTTTTGAAGGTCTACACCATGAGATTCGTCTAGTACTGATTAACAGGAGATTTGCCACTTTTGGGAATATGGTGCAAGCCGCAAGCGAAACTGAGCGAATCTTGGCTACTTGACCCTACCGAGACTATGATCAGAGACAACAACACCCTCAACAATATCAATCGGATCAGGGGACACAATAGAGGCATGGGATAGATGCTTCAGCTGCAATTAGAGCCATGGATGGACACCCTCACGGAGGAATATGCAGAGCGGGTACAAATGCATGTTTTAGATGTGGTCAACCAGAAAATCGGGCCGTAGAATGATTGACTACTCAACACCAACAGCCAGCCCTTCCGGCACTACCACAACGACTAATGCTACGGGCTACCCCATTGCAACAGCAAAGAGGCCAACAGAACCAAGGGCAAGGATAGAGAAACAGTGGTCAACAATCATCAAGACAGCAACAAAGGGGTCTAAATCAAAGAGGAATGATGGCTGCAATGACAAGACAAAAATAGCCTGCCTTGGATGAGAGAGGAATACGGATAACACCACCAGTCGGACCGTCCACTTCAGCACCACTAAGGGCAGTGAAGATGGTCACAACAACAATTATTGAAGTACTGGAGGATACTGCAAACGTGACAGGTATACTCGCATTTCGCTTCAGATTTCAAATTTAGTAGATAGCTACAAGAGTAAAGCCTCTTTGATTTAAAATTTTGAGGATGAAATTTTTATAAGGAGGGAAGGTTGTAAAACCCGTGACTCGAGTCGGTTCGATTGTTATTTTCAGTCGGGTCAATTTCAAAACACACATATCAGGCCGAGGCCGATCATGTGTTATGAACCATAAAAGTCATGTGTGCCCAAGTACATGACAATGTCAATAAGACAGCAATTAAATGAGTTATCAGAGTATATAAGAGTATGCCCAAATTTTCTTTATTTATTTTAGTATTAGATCGTAGAATTATTTTTATGTTGAATAATGCAATAAGACGCATTATGAGCAGTTTGGGTGGATTATTAGTTATAATACACGTCATTGTGATATTATGGTGTGTATTATGTTTTATAGGATATTCCCCTATTTTTCTGAGTTTAGAAATTATCAAGAGTTAGTTATTATTTTTTATTGAAGTCAGAGTCAAGTTAAGTTCTATTTACGAGACGACCCCCGATCTTCTCCCCTGATCACTCGTCTTCTTCCCCTCGATTACTCATCTTCTCCCTCCGATCACTCATTTTCTCCCCGACCACTCATTTTTCCCCCGACCCCTCGTCTTCTTCCCCCGACCACTCGTTTTCCCCCCGCCCACTAGTTTTCTCCCCCGACCACTCATCTTCTCCCCTCGACACCTTTTTATACCAAACCCTCGACGCCACCTCTATACCTGTCGTTGACGCAACCGGTGATCGTCGCCGACCATCCTGTGACCTTTCCCGACCAAATCGGAGCCCAATGCCGCCCATCCTGGCCGAATCTTCCGCCGAACTCATCCAATCGAAACAGATCAAACTACGGACAACAATGGGTGCCAAATTCGAGTCTTGAGCCGCGCAACAAAACCCTAATCGTCGCAGATTACCTACGATGCGATGTATAACTAACTCCAACTTAATTTATTAAGGGTGATAATTATTAGCACAACATAATAGGATTAATGCATTGACAAGTTTACTATTTTATTATAAATAAAAATATGAAATAAACTAAGTAATTATTGTAATCTAATGCAACATAGCATAGGAAAACTAAAGTGTGATTGATGTATGATTGATATGGGTATGCTATAGGATGTGCATTCATCATGAGCAGGTGTTAGCTTCTAGATTTGATGTGTAGGTACGGAGTAGAATCTCACTGCCTAGACGCGTGGACACGATTGGAGCTTCTAATAAGTCCGTTTAGGACTCGTTTCCTATTTTATGCTCTATTCTATTGTGTATTGTTTTATTACTTGCAGAACGCGTTAAGTAGCGTTTTATCAGATCCCACTTAACTCGGGCCATTTAATCGACCAATTTTTTGGATTACTTATCCTCGAAGATGAGATCACTCGAGTTTATTTTTAAATAACAAGATCCACCACAAGTTGCCTTTGGGCCTATTATATAAATCTCTTCTCAGACCTATATAGTTTTATCGAGTTTTTAGTGAGACGAAAGATGGAAAAATTAACTTAAACGTACCATGAGCGGGTGCACATGCTAATTAAAGCGGGCTTTAGATTAGTGAGCGGGTTGTTCCAATCCCGAAAGATCCTGACAAATCCCATTTTGAGTTCCTCACACCCAAAGAAACGTAGAGGTTTACCTGGACTGTTTAGTACAGCGCATATCCAAACTTGTGATTCAAAGGGTATTAAAGGCGACTGCCTGAGAATACTCGGCTTTCGTGCTCAAGGCCAAGAGATTTATGGAGGAAAGGAGAGGGTTTAGGATATACTAGTAGTCCCGAGGAACCAGAAAATGAAATGAGAAAATGCTATGAGAGGCATCAGCAATGCAGTCAGTTCAGATGCTACCGGGTCTGCACCCTAGTGGCTCCTTAATAGGTGCCCTTCAGAGAATTCTGATGAAATATATGAATGTTTTTTCATATGAGAGTTAGCTCTGATATCCAGTTTGATATTAGTTATATTTTAGATCAGTAACACTCATTACTAACGTGTTTTTATAATATATGAAAGTGATGATCATAAGCAGGATGTGACAACCTAGACGGAGAAGCAGTGATGTCTCTTGCACACACACATGTCACGCGATAGAATGTTAATGTTTTGTTGATGTTGTCATTATATTGAGAAAGATGTGATGTAATGCAAGGTATGATAATATAATGTGATATGATATTTGCTTCATTAGCAGAATTTCTTATTGTGACATTTGAATACATATGTTTTAGTAAATATGTTTAGATATTGAATATTTACAACAAGGCCCAAAATTGGATGTGGGAAGTGAATAGAATGCACAGATGGGTCGAGATCCAAGATTTAGAATAACTTATGCAACAGATTAGAATTTTGTGGGAATGTCAATGCATGATATATTTATATATGTTTATATATGATTTGATAGGGTGGCCTTAATTGCACTTTTAAGGAAGACTGTCTGTTTTATTTTATGAATTTTATCGTAGATATTTTGGTATGTAAATCGCTTATCATATCATCCATGTAGTAACATGTTAGGGTTTTTGTGCATTCATCCATACAAAGCGATTGACATATTCCATCTTGAGGCGTCGAGAGTAGATCCACACGAATTAGATTCGGGTTAGCTGACCCAACCGGAATAGTGACATTTTGGTTCGGTTCCCGAGTATGAACTAGATTTAGGGTGTTATAGCAATAGTAGGGTTCCCCCTATTTATCGCAATCCAGAACCTTATTATGTAACCCATTAGCAGTGTGTAATAAATTTAGCAAATCTACATGACCTCAAAAACCATAAATGAGTTTTCAAAAGCCTTATACTATTATCGAACCATGAATTATACAAATGGAGCTCCACACTTGTCTCTCACTATGTAAGAAGTAACATAACTTATATATTAGGCATATATTAATTAGTCATAAAAATAAAGAAGCTATATGTCTTAGCTACTCTCAGGCTTAGTTCGAGGGGAGTGATGAGAGATATTCTTGTATTGACAAAGTCTTATCTATGGTTTGAAAGATGGTTGTGATCAGTTAGGTTGTTAGAGATGATCTCGGTTTCATTATGTATTTAAATTTCAAAATACTTGTACTTCAATCTATTACAATAACATGCAAGGTAATCATTATGACTACCCTCTTCGATTATTTCTCTTTAACAAAAATTTGACTATTTTTTCCTTTATGAATAATAATATTTATGTTTGACTATTCTCTACTTCACTTCTTCACCCTGTCCGTATCACTTCCAACATTCCATTAGTGTTACCGTTCCATGAATATTAAGCTCTTTACAACTCAAGGTCAATTTCTTCCGAGTAGGGAGTTGAAACCAGCTATGTTATATTATGCATATATATTAAGATTATTATAAGAAAAAGATGGTGCATAAATTATGCCTATTAGTAGGAATTGCCGATTTAAATGTTAGTTTATCGGTAGTACTAGTCTTTTATTAAATACTTTCATTGTTTATTATGTCATTTGCATCTAAATAAAACTGCAATAGTTCTTGACAAATTAATAAATGAAAAATTGGACCTTCTAAAAAAGGATAAAGGGGATCACAAAGATGACTAAAGTTAGTGAAAAGGGTCTATAAAAAGGAAACCTGAACATTCTTTTGATCGTCCGACACAACAAGACTCAAGGTGCTTCCATCAATCAAGAACTCTGTTGCATAGCAATCAAGATACCCAAAATCCTTTGCCAGTAGACTTAACTGGGCTCCCTGTTCCTTCCAATTGAGAAAATAGATACTTTTGTGAATATCACCAAGAAGAATGAAGTTTTTAACCTGTAACATAAGACAATCAAATTGTTAAAGCATGATCAGTAAATAATGTCTACCATAAATTAGAACATAAACAAGACCTTAAGATAGACGATTAAGAGATGGGCTTCAAACTTCCTTGGAAAAGACTATCAGTTTTAGAAAAAAGTACTCCATATGAAGGTACTTACAATGTTTAAGCTCACAGCATGTAATGGAGGAGCATCATAAAATGCAACACCAGTCAACTCACTACCAGTCCATTTATGCAATATAATCTTAGGACCAGATGCAATCAATAAATGACCTTGGAGAGAAGCTAATGCAGATATGGCACCCTTCAGCTCCTTAGAGTAAACTTCTGAAATCTAGTACCCCCGACAATGGCGTAAACAGTTAGCAAACTCATTTATGAAGATGTAACGAGTTAATTTTAAATAACTTGTAAACAGTATGGTACATACCAAACTTTCGGATTCATCACCATTCTTTCCTATGGAATATAACAGAACCCGTCCTCTTGCTGCCACATCCTCTCCTTGCACATAAGCAGTTCCAATAGCCATCAGAGTTTCATTTTCCGTGGTAGTAGTGTTCTACATAGAGATAACATAACATCTGTCATTAGAAAATAGACAATTCTTCTAAGATGAGCATCTTATAAATCTTAAGGTCAGCCAAAAGAGAATCCTAATTATGGACAACTTACAAGGAGAGTCACCATGCGCACAGTCAGAGCATTTTCAGATCCTTGCATTGGTATTGTTGCCTTTATTTCCCACGGCCCACCAGATTTCTGTGGCTCTAAAATCCGAACCTCAAATTCATCTACAGTATAGGTCCTATGCAGATCATCAGAACTTATGTTATCTTGCTCATAGGGATGAGTGACTTCTTGGTCAACCAGGGATGAAACAACTTGACTGAGAGGCTTAACAACCTATCAACAGGAAATATCAGCTTAGCACTTCACCACTTGAAGTACATAGTAGTGTAACCAGGTCAAAAGAAACTCACAGGAAATGATATAATTATGGGATAAAGATTCTTCTCTGCATAGTAAGTGACCTGGTGGGGAGTGCCTTTGAGAGGTATCTGATCAATTTTAGCAATTTAAAGATGCTTCTTTCAAAGTGTATACTCAAATGTACATATGTACAAAGACAATCTCAGATGTGTCAGCAAACCTTTTGAACTGGCCAATAATTATCATAATTTGCTGCTGATGGCACTTGGCATATTTTCAACAAACCCTACAAAAGGCATGTAAACATAGTTTAGAAGAAATTTCCTGAATAAGCTGATGTAAAGAGATTTACAATTGTACCTGAGAAGTGACATATATAAGGCCATGATTACAATTCACATTATGAAGGACTGTAAATGCCACTATGGACCCATCACTTAGCTGCAGGAAAAGGCTCAAGACTGTCATGCATGCATCTACTTTAAATAGTAAAAAGTGTTTCCATAATGCTGCAATAAACTAAATTTCTATTTTTTTTGCATATGTACATGATAAAATCACACTATATTTAACATCCATAAATTTCATAGTTTGCAATTGACGGCTGACACAAAACTTAACTTCCATACCTGTGGATGGACTCGAAAGCGTTCCCTGCAGAGCATAAGCCAAGCGGGTTTTGATCCAGAAAAAAACAAACCCTGATAACCCCCAATATTATTAAATATGGTCATCCGTGGGCCAGAGTTCACTGAATGCCCTTCCTTCATTGGTGACTCCAATGTGATCCGGGCAAATCTCAAATTCCTAAGTCTAGAAGAATTTATACTATTAAGGTCATGAGAAACTTGCAGAGGAATTTCTTCTTCACTTTTTGGGCACAATCTCTTGACCCTCGTATACATAGGCATGATAGCACAGCATAGTCCCATCACTTAATAAGCCAAAAAGAAGGGCCGGGAATGTGGACCAGACCACCTGTACATAGTCAGCTCCACAACTTTTACACTAGTAACAGACTCTTTCTTTACTTGGCCATATCGCTCTCCAGAACTAGATTTAATCTCACCATGATCAAGAGTCGGACCTTTTATGAGACTATCCATGATGTAAGCCTTTCCAGACACAAACTTATCGACAGAATACACATTTGAAGCTAGGAACCTCAAAAATATCAAGCCTCCCACTGTCATAACATATCAGACAGTATATGTCACTTTGATCTTGCAATCCATCTGCACCATCAATTGCCTCAGCCGACAAGCCAGTACAAAGCCATGCATCTGGACTTGTTTTACGTAGCCATGGTTCTGGTCCTCGATCATGATAAAGTGTACAGGAAGCAATTGTTTCTTTAGTATAATCAAAAACACCAGGAACACTAACAGAAACAGTGAAAGTAGCTGAATCTGCAATAACAGAAATAAAGCAGATAATGAGATTGTAACAGGAAATCTACAAACTGAAATACTAGGCACATATAATGCCATGAAGTGCTACGCACTATGTGTAACCAAAAGATACAAGATATTAAAATCTTAAAATGAAAATCCCCATCCAAAAAATGCATGAAAAAATATTTAAAATTTCCAATGCAAAACATACATCTTTTACATGCAATCCCAATGATTAATCAACATAAAAGTAATCTCTACCTCCCACAAGAAGTTGGATACTGCCATCAGACATTCTTAGCAATACATAGGGATCCGCAATATAGGCTGAGGATACAGCTATACTCTCAGAATTTGAACTTAATTCAGAATTAGGAGCACCAAGGCTCAAATCCTGAGTCATGTAAGAGCCGTCAAGAATGCGGGCACCACGTGCAAAGACTTGAACAACCCTGCGCCTGGAGATCAATTAATCCAAATTAATTGTTTGTATAAATGGGAGCTGGCCTAAATGTTAAAGGAAATGCAAACACCATATGCAAACAATTATTAATGGTACTTGAACATTTTTAGATAAGAACGATTTCAACCTGCCAAACAAATTTCCAGCAGCAATTGTACTGCCCTGAACATAATAATCTACAGTTTCAGTTACTTCTCCCAGAAGCTCGCCCGTCTCCAAAACCTAAATATTATAGAAGAAGACCAACTAAGAGGAGCAGATTGTACGTGATGATTATAGTAAATAACAAGTCTAATTTATCTTCACAAACTAATCTCTATCACTAATAAGCTTTTGATTTACACGAGCTATAAGGTGGAATTGCAAGTCAATATTTCAAAATCCTCTATGATGATATACCGTACCATTGTCCGAGACTCTATGCTTATAATCAGGTAAGCATGATATTCATCCTCTTCCAACAAGGCTTTTAATGAATCAGCACTAAGACTGCGTGAATTTTTATAATAAACAGTCCAAATTCCTTTGCAGCCAGGTAGCTCCACCTGGATCAATATATTTATCACGTACAGCAACTAAACAATTTGATGATATAGCACCAGGAAGTAGTGAAAAATGCAAGTATGAGCAACTCAATCAAACTTCATTTTGATCCACAAACTTAAATGAAAAAGGCATCTCTAGAGAATGCAAGAATGCAAAGAAAAGGACTAAAATGGTGCACCTCAGTAATCAACTCTGGTCGGATTGATCGCTGGAGTACACATAGAGAACCAGTTTTACCATGACCTGAGCAGCAAACCTAAAACCAATATCAAAGAAACTGTATTCAAATGAAAGGTTCATTTATACTAAATCAATTTCAGAACATTTTTAAGATCTTTGACAGTAAGTTATATGACCCTTTCCTCCTCAAGAGTTTTGCCAGGAAGGGCATCCAACGTCATTTTTCAATTCGTATTTTCATGGGTTTAGATCGTTGATTTCAATGCAAATCATTTGATGAAATAAATTACATGCTGCAATCCCATTTTTAGCAGGGAAAAATTTTGCATAAAGCTCATCCACAGAGAACTGGAAAGAACTATCGAACAAAATAACAAGGTGAGTGAAGTCTTAAAATTGAGCACCAGTAGATATATACACTGAAACAAAAAAGGATACAAGAAGATCAAAACATGAGTAAAAACTAGGGTAAGACTGAAATTTTCCTATTTGCATCAGTCAAACTCCACCAATGCTTTCACACTGCCAGTCCTAAGCCCAAATGAAGGAGGAGGTTAGGAATTGTATCTAGCTGTCAACAGATAGCCATTTATGTTCACGTGAATCCTAGATAACAATCCATGCTCACATGAATCTCTTGTCAGGAGAAGTGTCAGAAGACGAAGATAATAGTGAAGCACATCAGTGTAATTCATTAAGCCATGCAACTTTATCATAGTGATGGATGAATTATCTCCTTATGCTAATAATGGAGGATTAGCTTCAGGAGCATTGATGAACAATCCAAGCAAGAAGAATTAGACAAAAAGGGAGTTATAATTAAGACAAATCATAGAGAAACAATAGGGATAATCAAGCAAAAACTTTCCTCAAGTCATAAACCTATTCTACAATGACGACTTGAAGCTGTATTAAGAAACTAAAAGCAAAGTCCTAATTCTAGTAATGACTTGATCAAGAATACTCCTAAAATAAGAATTCTAAATATAAGATTCCTAAGTTAACAAAAATAAGAAACAATATGAAACAAAACTCTTCAAAGTTCGCATTCTCGTAAATTGGTTTCAAAGCTCATGAGAAGAGTATGGCATTCAAGTGGGACAAGCAATTCTTTGTCTCTTAAGGGGCCTCTCGGAATCCTTCCGAAACCGAGAACTTTTCAGAAAATTGCTGAGATCTGGCAAGATTATAAACCATTATATTGATGTTACATGGTCAAAATGGACGAACACTTTTTAGTACTATTTGATCTTCATATTTCTGTTTTTGTGATACTTAAGGGCAAAAACTTGATCACACAGCAACTAGACTTTTACAAAACTGTACGCTGAACTACTAAAATTAAATCGCAGCAATGACATAAAGCGTTGCAAAATGAAGATTAAGATACGTGTAGAGATTAATCGTGATCTATTTACAGCCTTTATGATTTTGTGTACAGCTTGTTGTAGCTGGGTTTGATATGGCTATTATGAACTGTTAGGAGATTGTTACATGAAATCTTTAGAGATTTTGTGTATCTGTGTAATCCTTATTAAAATATTATGTAATCTTCTATATATATAGTGTTTGTCACCACCAATAGAATGATCGAGACTTTTCTCTATCTTTTATTTTCTTCTACATGGAATCAGAGCCAAATCGATTCTAAAGGGCCTCTATTGTTCCAAGTTCCTTCGAAGGGAGGGATGCATGGTGACAGAATACTTGCCTCCCACCCCTCCCACACTTGTTTTACTTGTCCTTGCACCTCTCCCCCACCTTTCTTTGTCCATGTCACTTTTGTGGTCTTTAGTATTCGGTTGCCGTTTAATGTTTCCCTTCTACTTGTGTTTGCTATTCCAATTTTTCCTTTTGAATTTCTTCCTCATGCATTATTTTTATTTCCCTTTTCAACTTTGTGTTTATGACCTGTTGTCACTTCTAATGTCCCATGTGAGGTATTTGATTGTGTCCCATCACATTTGACGGATTTATTGTGTCCTTTAATAGGGACCTTTGTTAGTGTTCGAAAGGGAGTTTGTTGCTGCCTCAGAGGGTTTATTTGTGTCCCTAAAAGATTTCCTTTTTGTCTAAATTTAATTGTTGAGTCAATTTTCTGCCCTCTTATTGGATTGTGTTTGTCTACACTCCCCGCTAGAGGGGGAGATGCAGATGTTATTTGGCTTGAGGAGAAGATGGTTAAAAGATATTGTTAAAAGATTATGCAGTGTCAAAGGATGCATTATTGATCAAGTATATTTTTTATTCTGAAAGACCTAACATTAGGGCTGCTCACTGGCCGGTTCGAGTCGGTTTTTCTAAAACTCTAACCTGCTCGTTTAGTCAAAATTTGAGTTCGAGCTTAATTTGGTTTGAATCGAGTTTTTACTGTTCGAGTTCGAGTCGGGCAATCCACATATTTGATCAGCCCGTGACCGACTCGAGCTCAAACCTTCGAGCCCACTTCGAGGTTGAGGGAGATCAAGGAGGTAGGGTTTGAAGAGAAGTGGCCGACAGCAGCACTTCATTCCAAGCTCCATCGAGCTGCCGGCGGCAACTATTCACAGCACTTCGTGGCATGATCCATCGATCCTTGTTGCTGCTCCACTTTTGTGGAGCAACCTGCAACGCCAGCGGATTGGAAGCGGCGGAAGGAGGAGGCGGCGGAGCTGAAGCAGGGGGCATTGACAAGGGAGCAGAAGATGGCGAGCGGGGAGGCGAGGGCGTCACACATCCTCATCAAGCACGAGGGCTCCCACCGCAAGTCCTCCTGGAAGGACCCAGACAGCCACGTCATCTGCGCCACTACCCACGACACCGCCGTCACCCGCTTCATCACTTTCCACGACAACATCATTGCCGGCAAGGTCCCCTTCGAGGACGTCGCTACCTGCCACTCTGACTACAGCTCCGCCAAGTGCGGCGACGAACTTTGTTCGTTTTGATTATCTGTCTTTTTTTTAACTTTGGATTTGTTTGGTTTGTGAAATTTTTACTATTTGCCTACTAATTTCATCCGTCTGACTTATAAAGGTGATGGCAGTTGTTTGGTGGATTTGGGTTATCTTTGTTTAACATATTTCTTGTTAAATCTGGTATAGATTTGGCCCCGTTTGTATTTTTTCTTATCTAGAATTCCATTTTTTCTTATTGTTAGATCTATATTGTTTGATTTTGAGTGCGAGGATGAACAAGAGATGATCTGCTCGCCAACAGGAATGAAGAGGCCAAAGAGCAAGGTACCCCCTTTGGCCATTGCTATCAAATTTCTAATATAATTTTATTCAAGAACAGGAGTCGTGCTTCACATTATTCACCATTATATATTAGAGTATTAATATTTCATGTCACACTAACAACTCAATTCAAGTTATGAGTCGAGTCGAGTGACGAGCCGAACTTTGATCAAGCTAAGTCAAGTCGAGTTTGTACAAACACGAGATCGACTCATATAGAGACAAGTCGAGTCGGTTTGCCAAATTCGAGCTATCGAGTCAAGCTGAAAAATTACCGAATTCGAGTTGAGCCGAGTCGAGTCAACAAAACTTGCAAGCCAACTCGGCTCCTGAGCAGCCCTACCTAACATCATGTTCATGTTCAAATTCCAGATTGTATGAATCTACAATCTACAACTTGAAGGGGAGTGTAGAGACTAATCATGATCTATTTACAACCTCTATGACTTTGTGTACAGCTGGTTTGTGATTAGCTGTGTTTGTTATGGTTATTATGAGCTGTTAGGAGATTGTTACGTGAAATGTTAGACATTTATTTTTTTCTTGTGTATCTACGTAATCCTTATCAAAACATTATGTAATCTTCTATATATATGGTGTTGGTCACTACCAACAGAATGACAGACTTTTCTCATCTCTTATTTTCTTCCACAACATTTATGGTAAACTGAAAGGGGCAGCAAGTGAGATGTGGCCTATAAGAGAGAGAGCCAAGTTTTCTACTAACCAATTCGTAGTTGCTTTGTTTTGCAATTCCAGGTGCACTTGAATCTGCATTGATCCTTAAGCCATACGCGAAGTCTTTCACTGGGCCAACATTAATTAATGAATCTCTCACTGCAAAGGAAAAGGTCATCTGCATATTTGCCAAGTGTAAGGGTCATTTTGTGGACAATATTGAGCAGGACCTCAACAAAGTCTCATTTATACTTATAAAATTAATTACTCAACACCATAATGTCAAATACGTTTGAAGATGCAATTCCCAGTTGTCTAAAACATTTAATTCAATTTTTTTAACAATCTTACGTCAAACTAGATCTTATAAAAGCTGTATGGCTCTTATAAATATTTTTTACAGAAAAAAAGCTGTAGGGATGCAAAACAAGACTGTATGCAGGAAAATATAGATTTTGTACTTATAAGGGTTAAAAAACAAAAAGACACACCGGTCAAGATGTGAAATAAAAACTCAATTATTTCAATATTATGACTTGCAGTCACTGTTGCTGATTTACATTGATACAATCTATATTGAAGTATGTAAAAAACAGATGGCTCATGTAAGTAGACTCATGATCAAACAAAATTAAATCACAGCTTTATTTTCCCAAATGAAAATCTCTTCCTTCAAACTTCCTTAGAAAAACTGACAATGAAGAAAAGAAAAACAACATGCAATTATTCCTAAAATATACTACTGCAACAGCAAGCCAGGCTATTTGTTTGGTGCACCAAGGCAGAATTCGAGTAACAAATTCCTAGCTTGCTCCATGACCATGCTGGACAATCCTAATTTAGCATTCACTCTGCTGCAACTAATTAGACAAAGTCCCAATACCAAAGGAAAAAATGGAGCGACAAAGCTATGACAAAACATAATTGAAATCCCTGACCACAACCGCATCATTTTTGAAGCCTTCATATTTATCTTACAATTCTTTACAAGTATTGGCAATGACAGAACTACTATTGCATTGCTATAGCAATCATAACTACAAAAAATAGCAGATAAAATCATAGGCTAGCCATATAACACTGGCATTTCAAACGACAACAGGTAAAATTACCCAAGAAACTTCAACGTTGAGAACATAGAAGATAAACATGTTAATCTTCAGTGTAAGAATACATCATCGAAATAATAGCTACACTATCTGACCTGTGTCAACTCTGAGTTATTTGAAGCTGTATAAAGTGAAAGCTCTTCATTATTGATATCTTGGGAAACCTCAGAAGAAGCCCTCCTCAACCTCTTAGCCGAAGGGGCCTCCCCTTCAATATCTGCAATCTAACAATTAGAAAAATGGTAAAACCAAATTAACTGAAAAAACAATGGAGAAATAAACAACCAATATAACTAGCATCAAATGCCATGATCACTTTCATCAATGACATTTAAAGATCATCTCACCTCATCTTTTGTATGGATAGAAGGTGTTGATTTTAGAAGCCCACTTGTATATTGAACAAGCATGCTGTCTCCTAAACGACTCCCCAAAAAGAAAAATGAAGTGCCCAGTGTTGCAATGCACTAAAATGATGACAAAAAAGAGGAGAGGAAATTCACTAATGCCACGGCTACAAAGAAGATTATATGTAGAAGACATGTTATAACAAATATGCACTTCTATACATGAAGCTCACCGAAGTCAAAACTGAAGCTTTTGACCGTGATAATTCTAGTCGAAGAACGGCCCTGGAAATATGAACAAGAAAATGCCAAATCATCTTTTCTTGGCACATAGCTGAATTTTCTTAAATTATAAAGAATATGTACCTCCCATCATAAACCAAATGAAGCAACAAAAGCTCTCCCGTTTTAGTAGATAGCAGTGCAACATCATTTGACAGCCACGTTGCATTGGCAGCATCAAGCTCTACACTGAAATTAGTTCGTGGAAGATCTTGACTGAAATAAAAACCACATAAAACTTCCTAGTCAGGTTTTCTGAATAGAATGTACAGTTTAATGAATAATTCCAAGGTACCTTTCACCATATATGAAACAGAACAAAGTAATCAAGATTTATGGCCTCAATCGTAACATTAGCATCAAGGTGAATCGCCCGGTAAAATGTACGACTAACATTCCCAAAACTATGAAGAAAGAATTGCAGTAGTCTTTCTACTCTCAATAAGACAACTAGAGTCTAGTTTATAATTTTAAAATTATAGCAATTCACATACCATAACGAGACATTCATACTTTTAGAGCATCAAAAGCCTTCACAAAAACATTTTAAATGCTTTGGGTCTACAGTAGAAGGAAAGGTAAATATTAATTTAGACGTTTCCCACCATATCATGGCTCAATGATTGAATCGGAAGGGTGCCTTAGGTGTCCTCGTGATCAACTATCCCATTAAGTTTAAAAGGAAATTTTATTGAACAATAAACCCAACTTTACATTATGGAATGGAATATGGCTACGTGGAAAAGCCATATTAATAAGATGCGAGCCGTAGAGATGCATATGTTGAGATAGATGTGAAAAAAGACATAATGGAACAACTCCACAGGTTTTTTATTAGTGAACAATTAGAAGTGGTATTAATTGAGTACAAAATTAGTGAACATCGTCTTTATGATGAAATCATCATTTGGATATTGGCATGAATTCAGCCCGGGTGAAATCAATTTCGAATGTATTACCGATATGCAGTGAAATTTAGCCAAAAATTGGCAATTTTCCGGAAGGGTGTAATAGGCTGTGAAGTTCCTCAACGAGTTAATTTCCCATCTCCACAATTTACTAAAAACCCCAAACTGCTTGCAAGTCCATTTAGTTTACCTATTGCCAAACCCATGAAGTTAGCCTAGCTTAGCTTAAATGTTTGAGCTTTTGTAGGTGTTGTTTAGTTTTACCTGCTGCCAAGCCCATTCAGGACACTATTAACACCCTACTCAAAGCAGCATTAAAAGGACAATGTCATAATTTTGTCAATTAGCAAAATTGTACATTATCTCACACGAAATTACACAGCTTCCCTTTTCTCTATATTCCTACAAAATTGATTATCCTAGCATATTGTAAGCACTAGGACAGTGCAAACAGAAAGAAAAGAAAAACACTCCTGTGTAAGCGGTTGGATAATAATAATAGACGTAAAAGAGTACGCAAGTTTACAAAGATGAATGAAATGTAATTATTGTATCTCTGAATGCAAAAGAAAATAATGACCATATAAGTCAAAGCAGAATCTCTTAACCAGTGTTTTTAAGATGACAAATTAGGAAGAGCTAAATTTTTACAGTTAATTTAATTTAATTTGAAAGGAATAATCAATAAGGAAATTTGAGGAAATCAAGTCTTCTGAGTTCTTTACCCTAGGCCACTATATCTCAGCAGCATTTTTTAAATAATTAGATTCTGAATTTTCTTAATCTTTCCATACATGCACAGTTGGATCTTCAACATCACTTAAGTCTATTACCTTTTCGGTACTCTCCTTTGCTCGATGGCACTTACCTACTAGCTTCATGCAGTTGATGACAACCAATCCTTCCTAGTCTCTCCAGGTTATCTTGAGATATTCTTCTTAAGATAAATGGTAATGGTGGGAATGTACAAATCAGCTGCTGAGGCTCTATTCTCCTTCATCCTTAAAGACAATGGCTACTTGACTACTTTGTCAGCGTAAATTCAAGAATCAGATATGTAACATTAAGTAGTTCACTTTATCTCCAATAGGTTCCACCTTAGAACTTAGTATTTATATGAAAACTAGTTCACATCTCAAACTTAAGTCTCGTGTCAGTACATTATTTCCCCAAAACTAAACTGTTTCAACAAGTCGATTAGGTCTTGAAATGGGAAATTTCTTTCCTTCTTCACAGTGACGAAAAAATGAAATAAAAAACTTAGCAAACAGACAAAAAAAAGGATTTAAAAATCATAAACTAACAGAAAAAATAATAGATCAAACCTGGCATCGGTGGGCAGGGCAAAGCTGTTCAGACCTAGCATGCAGGATGCTGACTGCCAGAATAGGCCAAAAAATATAAGAAAAGTTCAGAAGAAGGAAAGGCAAAAATAAAGAACCGTTTTTATTGGAAAAAGTTCAAATCAAGCAGTGCGGCCAATAAAGTGAAGTTATGCAAAGATTATTTTTGTAGTTTAAATCAAACATGAAAAATAATCTCGAAACTTCAGCCCTTCTTTTGAACAGGCAGACTTACCTGACTATGATAGTGTATAGTATTAGCACAAACAACAAGAATGCCACCCATTGGGGAAGGCACCGCAAGAAGCTTATATGCATCATGGGGAAGATTCTGTCAGCATGGAAAATGGTTGAAATGAGAATTAGAGAATTCACAAACCAAAGGGAAAGATTACAAAAGCACACACCAATTCCACTGTCATGCTACTGTAAAAAAAACAAAATCCAAAAGACCATCTAAAAAATGGTCGTTGGCAACATATAACATGTTAATACAACAACTTACAGCTAGAAAATTGTAATAAATTGTCTAAGGATTTGACAAGGTTCTTGACAGTAGAAACAAGTTGAGATTTATCTCAATCGATAGGGGAAAGAACAGTAATTTCTCTCAATTTCTTCTTTTTTACTTAAATATGTTGCAGGCTTGCAGCACAAAAGTAGGTCTTTGTGAGCAATAGGTTGCAGATTCTGGCGGTTGATTTCCTTATAGACAGCAACTGTAGGAAGTGGAAGTTTTCTTTTTAAATCCTTAGAAAATGCAGCACATGCGCATCGAGGAAGCCTGCCAAAATATTGATTGGGCATAATTTCATCACTTGCCTTCTCAAGGAAGCACAACAATGTTGCTTTTATTTTCCATGCATGTTATATTATATGCTGTTTAAAAAACAGAAATATTTTCTACTTTGTCATCTTTGAATTGCTAATTGATCGACAAAAGCTTTTTCTTATTTTGAGATTGTATCATGACAACATGCGATAATATTTATAGGCATGAATTCTTGTTGATCTGCTGCCAGCTTCAATCAATCAGTTACATGATGGCTTATGCCTTCCTTTCCTTCCATTTCCAAATTATTTTTCCTTCTAATTTCTAGCATATTTACTTGAATTCATCCCTCTAGATGCTTTAAACTGCAGGCACAACTTCAATTATGAATTCCAGGAAATTTAAGTTTAAAAATCATTTCCTTAGTATTTTACCTCTTCATCTTCTCCTTTTTTATATCAACAAGTTGCCCCTTCAAACATCCAGTAAGCTTTTAGAGTTGAATAATGAATGTCCATACCTTCTCCATGAATAACACTATATTCTTTCAGATGCAAACATGAATTTGGTAAGACATGAGTACACTGAGATCATGAAGTTTGAATTTGATAGGATATATGACACTGGCAGCGGTAGTACACTGTGCAAAATCTACACCCACTCCCCTCTCGTACACCCTCATTAAAAGCATGAGACTATCAGCAACTATTAATTAACTCGATTATATTATCAAGTCAAGGATTATATAGCATATATATACCAATAATATCATAATAAATCGATGAAAATGGTTGGAGGTTATTTCATAGCAAGAAAATGGTTGGAGGTGATTGTTTTCTCTTCAAAGCTCCAGAAATTGCAAAAGCTATGTGTCCTTCGCAAAAGAAAGTGAGGAATTCCCCTTAGTTATGGGCATTTTGCTTTTTATTGAAGCCCTCCAATCAAAGTACATTCTCAGCATGCTACAAAGAATTAAAGGTAAAAACAAGAAAATTTTTCTCCTTTTTTAAACTTCAGTCCCTCAATTTTGCATGTTTTGGAGATTAATTTCATTACAAGAAAATGGTTGTAAGAAGTGGTAGTTTCTCTTCAAAGCTCCAAATACCACACCAGCAATGTGACCCACCCCACAAAAGAAAGTGACGTATGTTCCATTGATTAAAGACATTTTGTTTTCAATTAAATCCTTCCAATCAGGACTCAATTTCAGCTTCCAGCCAAGGTAGAATGGCCATGATTTATCCTCTTTTCTTTCTTGCACAGCGAGCAACCAGCTAATTCATTTCTTCCGACTTTGTTTGATCGAGTATCACAATCAAAGATGTGAAAATTTTCCACTCCATGTTTTCATACGAGGACTTACTAATTGATTAACAAAACCTATTTTTCTTATCTTGGGGTCGTATCATGACATCATGCAAAGATTCTAATGAGGCAGAAACTCCAGCTAATCTGCCGGCACTGGCAATGAATCAATTGCATGATTGTTTATGCCTTCCTTTCCTTCCCACAATTTTACCCCTATTAATTTCGATCATGGTGCATCGGCCCTTCTTGTTATCTTAAATTTCTAGCCCAACTTCAGTTACGAATTTAAGAAATTTTCTGTCAAAAAATGAGTTGATTTAGTATTGTCACTCTTCATCTTCTCCTAAATATGCTAACAAAGAAAATAAATTTTTTGTAAGATGTATGACTCACAGCAGCAGACCATATGAGAGGATGTTGTTTTAAAGTTGTGCTGATGCTAAAAGCAGAAATGGAACAGGTATGATGCTTCGATGAAACCTGCCCAGCCCAGGATAGTTCCCTTTCATAGAGCACCACCATTACAGGCTCAATATAACCTGCACGGAACAGACAGAAAAAATAATAATACCATTAGCAAAAATTTGAACCTTATTGGATGTATATGCATGTTAACTACTTAAAATCTACATCCAACGGAACAAAATATAAGACAGCAACAGGTAATACATCTCCTAAAACGATCAGTTCTTAATAAGAAGTCAATTCTACTTAAAACTGGGACTGCAACGAAGTCATATAGATAAGAAACTGCTAATCCATAGTATCCATACCATGGACGAAAATATAATCTTTAATGTGCTTCATATCCAAATCATGTAAACTGATTGCATATGATGACTCAAAATGTGCAGAAAGAGTGCCCACTTGACTGTTGGCTTCATCATCTGCAACAAAACCATAGCCCGCCTAGAAAGGAAGCCATAATGAAATTAGTAGAAAGACAGAATGAAGGAAAAATGTATTACAATTAGATAACATGAAAAGGAGATGGTGTGGAAAAATTATTTGACACAACAGAAACAAATAAGATTAAAATATAATCAACAGAATTGTAGAACAAAGAAATAGATACAAAGGTGTTCATAAGAACTGCAGAAAAGTGAAATCTGACAAAATGAACTATTAGGGGTTGATAAGTATTAAAATACCTAAAGCACCACAACTCAGAACAGAGAAATAATAAACATAAATGAGCACGTAAACTGATCTTGCAAATATCAAATAAATGTCACGGTCAAATTGAAAACCTGGGAAGCCTTAAGAATTATCATCTGTGAGCCATACACAAGGACACCTCCACAGCGACCTAGAGGATCCACCTTCACCAAAGGACCTCTTGCAAAAGATTCACGGCCTCTTTTTAGATACTGCCAATCTGGGCCTTCATAACAATGCATAGAACTGCAAGAGAATCACAGAAGCTCATGGCACAAGCCCACCCATACAAGTTGAAGGCCAAAGATAAATATAGCATAATCTGCCATTCCGTCTGTTAGAGGAATGGAAGGCATATTTTTGGAATGAATCTACTCACTTTTCAAAGATTTATGTATAACACTAGGTAGACTAGAGACCATAGTCTTCTAGGACAGTGTACACAACTGCAGACTACATACCTTAACATCAAAATAGTGCTTACAGAAAGTTATGAACATTAATTCTTTTGGTTAATCCACTGCAACAACTATAATGACAAGGATTTTCTTTATCTTTTATGAATATTAGGTGTGTTGTTAAGGTTTTGTTAGGTATTAATTAAGTGGATTTTTACTAATAATTAATGTTTTTGTTTAATTCAATAAATTCTATTTGTTAGAAAGAATGTGGGATCCTAATGGTTAGTAAAGCAGTGGAATCCTATTGGTTAGTAAAGAGGTGGAATCCTAATGGTTAGTAAGAAGGTAGAATCCTTTTGCTCAGCAAGGAGGCCAAATCTTATTGGCTCAAATGGGAGGTGCAATCCTATCGGCTAACAGCAATTAGTTTTTCTAGAAGCATCCTTTAGAAAGGTGAAAGGTTCTAGAGAACCTCAGTGAATGGCTGTATACCGGATGAGATGGTGGGACCCAGAGAAGGAGAATAGAGAGAGGCTTAGGACGAGCTGGTGGGAGCTGTAATTGGCTAAGATAAGTAAAAAGGGCTAAACCTTCATAGTTACATTTAAATTCCTTTGTGATAAGATGACTTCCTCTCCTAATGATTGGAAAACATGAGCTAAAATTGATGTTTTAAATGATGAAACATGTCTTTTCGTAATGATTTCTTATTAATTAGATGATGAATGATTATTTAGAATTTTATTCCTATAATGTGAGAACTCTTGTTCACATAAATCAATGTTTCACACATGATTTTATTGTAAGGATCGATAACTACAAAATTTCCTATGACTGTTATCTTTAAATGTGCTAAGAATGATTCTTCACAAACAACCTTAATTATTCATAACTAATAATTAAGAAGTACGTGATAAAGACTGCCACTTTGTTTGAGAAAGAACTTTGTACTTTGGAAATGGATTATTTTATCTTTTACTAATTAATGAACATGTTCGTGAACCTAAGAATGGAAATGGAATTACAATTTGACTACATGCTATTTAAGATATAAAATAATCAACACTAAAGTTAAATGAATTGAGTGTAAGAGTTAAGGAAACTCAAAAGATAATTTATATGCATAAGGCAATTATTTAAGTTACTTTGAATACCTAAGGATGTGCTTCTGATCTTCACCTTTGGTTAATCACTTTTAAGAAAAAGACTAAGTCTATATATTTGCACTCGAATCAGATTGTTAAAGATGATATTATAGCCAACTCAAGACTGTGATACTAGGGTGCCTATTGGGTCGGGAACACGTGCAACCCAACCTGACCGAACCCTAATGGTAAGGTTTTGGATAATTAATAATAGGGTCTGGTTTGAGAGTAATGGGCACCCAATTATAAAAGGGCGGGTTTGGTAATCAAGTAATAAGGACATAATACCCAATTCTTATATTACAATTTTAATTATGAAGATCAATATTTCATCTAACTTTTAAAACTAATACTTATTAATAAAATTATCAAATATCTTATTTCTATTTTTGAAATATTATTTCACTTAGTGCAACCTTATAGAACAATTTTTGTTAATTATAATGTTAGAATTTTTTTCCGAGCATGTAGTTTCTATAGTTAAATTAGTACTCGTTAACAAATAGTCGGGTTTGATTCTGCCTTAATGGTAAATGATTGGGGTGGTTTACGAACTTAGCTTAAATAATAGATT
>JAURVB010008472.1:0-10394 GCA_033002965.1 Piper betle | reverse complement strand
TCTATTTTACCACTTCCATTACCACCCTCCACTTGAACCTATAAAAGTTCATCCCATGATCACAAGAGCTAAACAAGGAATTTATAAACCAAATCCTAAATACACCTTGGCCACTACAGTCTCTAATTCTAAAATTTCAGAACCAAGAACTGTGAAGGAAGCTCTATCACATATTGGCTGGCAAAATGCAATTAAAGAAGAGTTGCAAGCTCTTGACAATAATGATACCTGGTGTCTAGTACCAAGATCATCTAATATGAATATAATTGGAACAAAGTGGGTTTTTAAAGTGAAATGTCATGCTGATGGAACTCTTGACAAGTTGAAAGCAAGACTCGTAGCAAAAGGATACAATCAGCAACAAGATGTTGATTTTTCAGAGACATTCTCTCCTGTAATCAAACCAGCTACTGTGAGAATTGTATTGTCTATAGCAATAGTAAATAATTGGGCAGTTCATCAATTAGATGTTAAAAATGCATTTCTGAACGGGGTGTTGAAAGAGACAGTTTATGTTGCTCAACCACCAGGGTTCAAACATAAGCAGCATCCTTATCATGTGTGTAAGCTCAATAAGGCACTATATGGGCTGAAACAAGCTCCACAAGCCTGGTATGATGGATTCAGCAGCTTTCTATTACGTAAAGGCTTTGTCTCAAGCAAAGCTAACTCCTCATTGTTTGTTTTAAATGATGGTGGTGATTTTGTCATCCTTCTCTTGTATGTTGATGATATGCTCATCACTGGATCAAAGTTAGAATTATTGACTTTCATTGGTCACCTAAAGTCAGAATTTTCCATGAGGGATTTAGGTACTGTTCATTATTTCTTGGGAATTCAAGTGAAACCTACTCCTACAGGGCTGTTCTTATCTAAAGAGAGATATGCAAAGCAACTGCTTTTAAAAATGGGGATGGAAAATTGGAAGCCTCTGAGTAGTCCAATGGTAAACAAAGATGTGACTGCAATCACTTCTAAACCATTGCAATCTACTACAGAGAATAGAACTACTGTTGGTTCTTTACAGTACCTGAATTTTACAAGACCTGATTTGGCCTTTGCTATCAACACTGTATGCCAGTATATGTATGCTCCTCAAGAACATCATTTTCAGTTGGTAAAAAGGATATTGAGATACTTGAAGGGCACTTTGCATTATGGACAACATATATATGCAAATTCTGATTTTTCACTTACTGCCTATTCAGATTCTGACTGGGCTGGCTGCAAAGAAATGAGGAGGTCAACTACTGGTTTTTGTACATTCTTGGGAGTAAATTGTATCTCTTGGAGTGCCAAGAAACAAATTTCTGTATCTCGCTCAAGCACTGAAGCAGAATATAGAGCAACGGCTACAACTGCAGCAGAGTTGACATGGATAAGATATTTGTTGAAAGATTTGCATTTAGCAGTTAAACAAGTTCCTGCTTTATATTGCGACAACATTAGTGCTTTGCATCTAACTGTGAATCCCGTCTTCCATGCTCGCACTAAACATGTTGCAATTGATTTCCACTATGTCAGGGAGCAAGTAGCACTGAAAGTTCTTGAGACACGGTATATTTCTTCAGAACAACAGGTGGCTGACATCTTTACAAAGGCTCTTACTGCTACCAATTTTATCAAGTTTCTAACCAAACTGGGCATTTCATCTTTTCAATGCTCAGTTTGAGGGAGGATATTAAGGATAGGGATAAGATTGATTGATTGCTTATCAATTATGTTGTAATTACCTATCAACTGTACTGATAGGTTCTCAAGAACATCATCAGGTTACATATCATAGTCCTGTATAAATACTTGATTACAATAGAGTGAAAGTAAGCCTTTGAGCATATTTCATATCAATATGTACATAGTTGGTTGTCTTCATGCTCGAAGTTGCATGTGGGAGCGCGGAGAATGTGTACATTGTAGACTGGGTTATGGAATGCCTTGGACGGGGATGGTAACAGATGCATCGGATTGGAAGTTGGGATGGGAGTCTGTACGGGAGGAGATGGAGTTGGTCTTGATTCTTGAAGCTTGGATTGCTGTGTTCTCATAACACTGCATCTATTTGGCCAAGTATGGGGTTGGTTGTGCAGTATTTGAATGGGGAATGCCATTTGCCGGAGATTTGCTTGGATGATTTCAAGATGGGGGCGTCCAGTTCGATTAGTGCATCACAAGGAGGTGTGAATTGTTTGCTTGCCTCTTCTCCTTCTCTTGAATTTGTTTCCATCCTATACGATGGACGTTGGAAGGACTCAAAGCTCAAGCTTGTAAAATTTGGCTCTAAACTCATCAAAAGCGAACTAATCTCTGTTCGGTTTGATTTGAATAGATAGATTTGTTGAGATAAAGTTTGGTTTCACTCCGGTTTGAAATTCCGACACCCAAACGCAAATTCGGTTTGACTAAGTGATCTTATTGAAGCATGGTGGCCAATCTATATGCAATTTTGGTTTCATCTCTTCAATTCGAAACGGCAAAGACTCGAGGTTAAGGGATGACATCGCTCTCACATTTATTCATGCGAACTTAGTACGTTTGGACTGTTTATTACTTACCCGACTTTGCAGCTTCGTCATTAATTGTCTCATCTTCTAGGACCTATAGATTTAAGAAAACCTTTTTACTCCTCCCGATAGGGACGCCGATGACGACGCGACATGGATGTGCGTTGTTCGTTGATGCTTGGGTAGGATCAACGATGGGGCGTCCTCATTGGGAGGAGCCAGAACCAGTTCTCGATTTAATCACAACAATGAAATTGCGGTTGGGAGCTCGCTGGACACATAGAAAGATTTGACGCTCAGATACCCATATTTCAATGACTAGTAAATAAGTAGCACAAGGATGATGTTCACATATGATGAACACTATAGTGCTTTAATGCTTTGTAAATGACGTAACTAACTCATATTAGAAAACATATTTGGTTATGATGACGATGAAATCTATTCAGGAGGCAGAGATAAAGAGGGCATCGGAGAAAATGTTGAGTAATAAAAAGGGAAATAGAGGAAGAGGAAGGAGAGAATTAATGCGGGATTAACTTGGAACATTTCAGGAACTATTTGAGATTCGTATTTATGTCAAGAGCGTATTTGAGAATTATAACCGTTTGACAAAGTCTAAAGTTTCAAGATTCAAACAATTTACAAGGGTGGGAGGAATCGAGCACATCAACGACCGCTAAACAAGATTGAAACAGTCTCGAATGAAGTAGACGATGCAGACAATCCATCACTAACTTTGCGCATCTCACAACTCCGCAACAGATCAATGCGATCGTCAATGGACACCTCCGACAAAGGACGTTCCCCGTTTAAAAACTGCACCACCTTCCCCGATGCTCGGCCTATCCAAAGCAGAGTTTTGGGAGCACACCAGCCCAAGCTTCAACACCAGCTCCATTTCTTCTCTTACAAAACCTCTTCTCAGCCTATAATCCGCTGCATCAACAATTCTCCCATTGCCCAAGCATTCCATCACCCAATCTGCCAGAAAGACCCTATCCGATGTCTCATTAGGTTCCATTGGCCTTCTCCCGCATGCAACTTCGAGCATGAATATACCAAACGCGTACACATCTGTGGCCCTGCTCATCTTCCCCGTCCTGTGGAGCTCCGGAGCAATGTACCCAATGGTGCCCACCAGTCGAGTTGTTTGTGGGTCTGATCCGTGTTCATACAACCTTGACAACCCGAAATCGCCTAGCTTACCATTAAATTCGCGGTCTAATAAAACGTTGCTTGGTTTAATGTCTCTATGCAGCACCACTTGATTCCATTGCTCGTGCAAGAAGAGCAGCCCGGAAGCTACTTGTTTGAGGATTCGGAATCTGTGGCTCCATATGAGAGTTGGGGCGTTGGCATCGCTGTACAGGTACTTGTCCAAGCTGCCATTGACCATGAGATCGTAGACGAGGAGGAGCTCTTTCTTGCGCCGGCAGTAGCCTTGTAGACGGACCAGGCCGGGGTGGCGGATGCGGCCAATGCTAGCAATCTCTGCTACGAACTCCCTCATACCCTGCTCAGAGTTGTGGGAGATCCTCTTCACTGCAACCAAGGCATTGGTCATGGGCATGGTGGCCTTGTAGACCTTGCCAAACCCTCCCTGACCCAACAAGTTCTTCTCCTTGAACCCGCGTAGTGGCCTTGTGCAGGTCCTTGTAAGAGAACCTTTGGGGACCATACTCAATCTCCCAGTCTTCAATCACCTCTGCATACTTGATCTTCTTTATCACAAACAAAACAACACAGATAACAACTCCGAGGAGCGTCACAGCAAGGAGAACAGGCAAACCGATGGTCAATAGCTTTGGTGCTTCTTTAGAGCGAGGGAGAGCAGGAGAGCTCTCAGATTGAGTGGCGCAGCTTCTCTGTTCAAGGAAAAGCTCCAGCCCAGAACGTAGTGTGAAGTGAGCATGGCGTTTGTTGCCGCCGAAAACCCAACGTACATGTTGTTCAAGAAGAGGGAAGAGAGGTCGAGATTGGAAGAGATGAGGAGTGGCCTACTTGGTTTGGGGACATCAATTGGAGAGATGGTCACGTTGAGCTGTTTCTGGGTACCATTGTAATCAACCCACACAAGCAATGGCTCCCCTGTTGACAAGCTCAGGTTCACTAACCTGCCATCTTCGTTGCTATAGTAAGCTGCTGGAGCAGATGAGTTAGACACAAGACTGTTGACATCGATTCCTACATGGTTGTTGTCGACATCTCCGAATTCAACGTTCTGGACAGTGTCGAACTCCACGGCCACGATATGATTGGAGGAGTTGCCCATGGTGGTGGAGTTCATGAGGCCGAGGTACCCACCAGGCTGAGCTCCGACGAGCTTATCGGTGGAGGAGATGACGAAGGCAATACCATTGCCGCTAAATCTGGGTGAGAGAGGAACAAGTGCGATAGCAAACATGGTGGAGAAGCTGTTGCGATCGCCGGAGGTGGCGAGGAAGGGGAAGGGAGTGGAGAAGAAGGCGTGACCTATCTGGTTCTGGGAGGTGGTGTTGGTGAGACGAAGGAGGCCATCGGAGGTGACCTCGGCCATGCCGTCCATGCTCAGATTTGCACCATGAAATCCTTCAAACTTGAAACCATGGCCGTCTTGGTCGACAAATGAACTAGCAGCAGATGCTGAAGAAATCAAGATCAGATGCATCAAGATGGGTTCAAGCATAGCTCTCATCAGTTGCTTCACCTTCAACTCAAGCTCATGATCAAACACCAAGCTCATGGATTTGTCAATGAATATATAGATAAAATCAAGTTTGACGGCCGGCATTGTAGGCTATTAAAGATGGTACGGTAGTAGAACACAAAGAGGAAGATTCTATGCACAACCTGTGTGCGGTATTAAAGCTGGGTACGAACTAACGATTTGGCAAGTCGAGTCTGGCGCCAAGATTAAGTCGTTTCCGAGTTGAATAACCGAATTTACTACATTATAACTTCAATTTCCAATTTGATTAGCATTGTTAAAAATTATCAACTCATTAATTGTTCTTCAATTGCAGATCATGGAAGACTCCTAATTCTACCAACTAATTAATAAGTCAAGTCGAATTAATGTAAGATTATTAAAATTCGATCATGGCCACCAATAAAATTATGAAAAAATCCGGCAAGATAAAGAAATATCATAGAAAAATGCATAATGACCACCAATTAAATTTTGAAAAACAAATCCTGCAAAATAATGAAACATTATAGGAAATTGCATAGTTTTCGAAAAGTTGCCATTTTCCAAATTTTTGTTCCAAATTTTAAGCGGGCCATACTTCAAAACGATAGCTATTTAATGGTGATGGGTGAAAAAATGGCAAACAAATGCATATATTAATCTTGCAAAATGCGTGGTTGAAAAAAATGGCAAACAACTTGTTTTAAAATAATACATTTTTTAAAATGGAGCTTTTTGAATAGTATATTTATATTTACTAGGTAGGATGCCGTTGGTCTAAGAATATCTATCTAATTTATCTATAAGAATTTAAATTTATTAATCATGATTATTATGACACAATAAGGGTTCATGATTTGGTTTTTCAATGTAAACAAACGCCAACCTTCTTAGAGCTTTTAGCAACTTAGCCTTCACATTTTTTATACGTTGAACTATTTCACTCTCTCTCTCTCTCTGTCTCTCTCTCTCTCTCTTTCTAATTATTTATGTAACTTCATGTTCTACATGTAACAAGGACACAATGCCACGTAAATTGTTAAACTGGTATTATTAACATTTGATTTTTCTTTTTTAACGGACAACGTTTGATTTTCCTAATGCAATACTTGCTATACAACACAAAAATTTTCTTCCAATTTCATAAAGACTTAGAGTGGACTCTAATTATAAGATTGAACACCCACAAATTGAAGAAGCAAACTCATTGGAAATAACCATGCTGGAGCCTATTTTGATGCTGCTCTTGATTTCTCCGGCATCTGCCGCTAACTCATTCATCGACCAAGATGGCCTTGGTTTCCACGGTTGAAGGATTTAAATGGTGCAAATCTGAGCATGGATTCATAGTCATGTTCCTAGGACTAAATTTTTCGCCCTAGAACACCCCCTGTGTGGCGTATTCCTCCCAGAAATACTAGCCCTTCAACCTCGTTACGCAATGTAGTCCCCCTACCTGAAGCCAATGTCCCAAACACTATCACTGTGTTCGGTAACTTCAACACACCGAGGTTTACCAGCACACCCTACCAGCAAAACACTTCCTCAATATCGCTCCACTCAGCCTCTCGCTCAATCACCCGTGTTCACCGCAAACACCGATACAACACTCTCAGTCACTGTTTCGAGAGCCAAACAATTGCTACCGCAGCAACTGCCCAATCCCCAAATACGCTTACCAGTATTAAGGCGTGCCATCTACCCCTTGCTCGTCTCAGCAACAACATTACCACAACGCTGGCTTGTAAGTTCAGACCTCGGACCTCGTACAAAAACTCCCCACCTACAAACGACAACCAACAAGCAAGACCACAGATACGGGACAAATCCCAACCTTATATTATCAATTCAATACAAGGATTATATGTACTCTACCTAACCTCAACCACTTGCTCGGAGTTGTGGACAGCCCCACACGCCTCGCCCCAATGCTACCTAACCTCACACGGGACTCAATTACAAGATCACTCGCGCACAGCAACCCTCACCATGATGCCTAACTTGATTCCGGCCGACTTCAGTAATGGAATTCCAGTCTTTATGCAAAGCACTAGCTGCAGCAGCTCCACCCGTCTCCTTCTCTCTCAATAATCTCACGTCGTCACCCAATTGGCATCTATCTCTGCACCAACTCTTCAGCAACCCTTAATGGCCTCCGCTCAATGAGATCTCTCGTTGCTGGTCTCTTTTCTCTCTTTTCCAACTTTCTGGCCATTCTCCTTATGTAGAACCTCCATG
The DNA here is from genome assembly GCA_033002965.1 of Piper betle. Taxonomy (NCBI): domain Eukaryota; kingdom Viridiplantae; phylum Streptophyta; class Magnoliopsida; order Piperales; family Piperaceae; genus Piper; species Piper betle. The sequence goes on along the minus strand of JAURVB010008472.1, from coordinate 2,984 downwards.
CATATCCTCTCCCACAGAAGATATTCTCTAGAACAGATTGACACATCCCACACTTCTCTAATCTATCCAGAATTCAGTTGCAAACCCTGGCTCGACCATGTTGATAAGATATGTGATCTTCCCAAGATACCATATCTTCCCAGCAACAAACTCGTACCAGACTTTTGGCTGCACCGCTGGACAATGGCTCACCCCTGGCTCGACCATGTCCAAACCACGACCCTCAGATCAACCTCAGAACAACTCCTGCATGCATCGCTGCACATGCTGGAAACCGCTACCATTGGACCCTGGTGCCGCTAGCCACCTCTCGGTCGTGCCGATATTTGGGTCGACACGAGCTAGCGTGCACACCCGCGCACCACTACTGATCATGCGCCCACTACCGACCTGGATATCGATCACACCGCTCGCTCACCCGCTCGCTCATGCCCGCATCCGTTGCACAGACCATGCCGACACCAAGTACCGGTATCCCGCTCGGTACATGCTTCGGTCACGCTACTTGGTATCCCACTCATGCTGCTCGGCCACGCTGATCAGCAATGCTCGCTGCGTAACTCTCTCGGTAGAGCTCGGCACCTCGGTCATGCCCAACCTAGCTATGCTGACACGCCCACCAGTTTGCTCGCTACGTTCGGTCAGGCTGCTCGATCACAGCACAACCCTCCTAGAGCTACTTGAGGTTTCTCAGCCACTGTCTCCTGGCCCTCTGCTCCCAGCAGCCCTCGGTCATCACGACAGCATCAGTGCACCAACTCTGTCTCCTGCAACCACAACACGGATTAGTGTCGGTAGGTTGTCTCCACCACTCGGATAGCCCCACTACCCCTCATGAATGCTGGGATAATAGGACCAACCACCAAAATCCTAGCACTCGGCCATGCCCATGAATCAAGGCTGTGATAGATGACATGGCTGAGGTCACCTCCAATGGTCTCCTTCGTCTCACCAACACCTCCTCCCAAAACCAGATGGGCCACTCCTTCGCATTCCCTCCTCACCACCTCCAGCGACGGCAGCAGCTTCTCCACCATGTCTGCCATCGCACTTTTTCCTCTCATTCTTGGGCCCTTTGGGCCCCAAAAGAAGCTCTGATACAATTGTTGGGCCCTTTGGGCCCCCAAAAAAGACTACAATAGGTGTCACGAGCCTCTCTTACTCTAAAAGTTAACTAAAGGAATAAGGCTTTCTTATTAGCCTATATACAACACACCAACATCATCCACGACAGATGTGGGATAAATCTGATAATTCCCCTTCACACACAAACCAACATCATCCACGACAGATGTGGGATAAATCTGATAATTCCCCTTCACACACAAACTCTCCTCAAATCATCAGGTGGAACCCATGAAAGAAACATCCACAATCGGCAGCATCCACAATCGGTGTAGGTAAAAGTAGAGCTACTTCTTGGGCCCAAATGGTGTAGGTAACATCCACACTTCTTGGGCCCAAACGGTAGTAGGCAACATCCACAATCGGTGTTCGCAAAACCCGGCTCTAATATGCTTCTTGGGCCCTTTCGGCCCCCAACCAAGCTCGATACCATTGTTGGGCCCTTTGGGCCCACAAAAAACTTAAAATAGGTATTATGGGTCTCTCTTACTCCAAAAGTTAACTAAAAGAATAAGGCTTTCCCATTAGCTTATATACAACTCACCGACATCATCCACGACTGATGTGGGATAAACCCAACACTCATACCCAACATGGCCGATAATGGTATTGCCTTCGTCATCTCCCCCACCAAAGAGATTAGCGTGGGTAGAATCTTCAACTTAATCATTTGCAATATCTACTGAATGCTATAGATCAATACAAACAACACAATTGATGAACAAAAAATCTGATGAGAACAAGAACTGTGAAATCTTAATCAAATCAGAAGCAGAAACATCCTGGAAACACTACATCGACATCTTCCAAGACACTACATCAACATCTTCCAAGACAAACTCCAGGTTCTTCCTCAAGAGATCAGAATTCTGAAGCAAAATAAAACCAGAAATGAAGTAGCAAACAAAGGATTGAACAAAACCCGAAGTGTCTCTGCCAAGACAAGAAGCTTAGACGAAGAATGACGAATCACAGGCTTCAACTGTGAACACTGGCGATGCTCCTCGATCATTCCCCAAGCTCTAGATCTGGGAGCTTTGATACCATGTTGAGAATTGTGAATCACTTATATTAATCTTTGCATTAAGCCGGTATATAGACAATCATGAGAAAGATCCAGAAAACTTGGACTACAAGACACTCTAAGTAATCATTACTACAGTATAAATTAAAACATACTCAATTTACAATTATATCCTCATTCTTGTCTCTAATACAAACTACCTGCTTCATTAGAAATTGTGAAATACATCTGTGATTCAAAATGAAACATTTACCAAGTACACCACATCTAAGGTACCCCCATGGGGTGTCCACTATTTTCGTGGTAATCAAATTCAGATCAGCGATGTGGGCCAGTTTTTTAGTCAGCAAAGATATGCCTGAAAACATACTCAAGAAAGTAGGTCCTCTTGATACTAAACCATTTTCTATTCTTATGGTTCCGAAGTCGGCAGCACCATTGCATTGAAAAATTTTTAGCTCCTCTCGGGAGAGATGCCGGTGGAGACGCCATGCGTCTCCACCATCGATTCCCAAGATGATCGTTGGTGGAGACGCACGGCGTCTCCACCGGCGTCCCTCCAGGCGGAGCTAAATGTGGCTCCATTGCATTCATCTTTGTTTTCTAATCTATATCAACATCTTGTTGGTTCTCTTCAGTATTCAAGCATCACTCGTCCAGACTTATCATTCGCAGTCAATACAGTTTGCCAGAAAATAACAATCTCCAAATGAACATAATTTCTTACAGGTAAAGAGAATTCTCAAATACATTAAAGGGGACAATTGAGGTTGAGTCATTTCATCTCATCTGAATCTGATTTACAGCTATAAGAATCTCATCTATCTGCTGCTGT
>JAURVB010008470.1:0-80697 GCA_033002965.1 Piper betle | reverse complement strand
CATGCCAGAGATCTCCTGAAAAACAGAACATATGTTTATCGAATTTTTTTTAAAAAAAAACCTAAACAAAAAAAATGACTACAGTACTAGGCAGATTAAGTTAAACATGGTACACTTATCCATCTAAGGCTACTACAGAAGTCCTAAAGTTGGTGCAATTAAAGATGCATTTGTGCTGTACATCCAAACAAGGTCAGCCTCTCCTTGAACCTTTAAAAAATACAAATTGGGTCCCTCCCAATTAAGATTCAATAATCATCAGAAAAACAAGCTAACAATAATGCTGGCAATTGCAATAACCAACCTTCATTAGGTGCAATCTTAAATCGGCCGGTCGTACTCCTTCCCCAACGCAAGCCATAGCAAACATCGAGTAATGAACCAAGCAATCAGCAGGAGCTTGCTTCTTTTCCTCTATCTAAAAAGCATAAATTAAACAATACTAAAATTCACCAACCAAATAAGATTTACTAGTGATGCCTTCCGGATGAATTAATCAAGCAGTGATGCAGCAAAGATGGCATCTCAAATAGGTGAAAAACCGATTGTTTTGCATCCGCTACACATCCTCAGAGAAGAGAGGATATAAAGTTAAAACATTCCATTCCATTCCATTCGGATGATAGTACATTTTAAACGGGTGATGTGATTTTATCATAGGATGAACGTTCAGTATGCAGATTGTCAAGTGCAAGGGCGAAAGGAGAAAGACATCAGCTTCCTCTCCGATTTATTCCTCTCCCGCAACGAAAAGAAGTAATCTTAAACATTATATAACATTACAAAAGAGGAAGTCCAAGACAGTACTATATCACCCCGCCGAAATCACATTTCATAAGCAATTTTAGCCACAAAAGCCCACAGAAGGCCCAATTGAAAGAAAAATAGCAGATTGAATCGATAATAGCGATAATGATCAAGCAGCTGACCTCGTGGTCTTCCATGATTTCCGTCTTCCTTCTTGAGAAAGTCGTCAGACCACTTGTTGAGGCCAAACTACAGACACTTGTTATCTGATATCTGCTAGGATGCGAATAAGTTACAAAATCATATAACAGGGTTCGAAGAAAATATTATGAGATTATTTTATTTAATTTTATATTTAATATTTATTAAATAAATATCCTATAGGTGAGAATAAATTATAAATCTTTATTAGTTACGTTGCCACTTAGATTTAAAATATCAGGGAAGTTAAAACCAAAATTCATCGAACCGTTCTCAATTTGGATTTGAATTGGAAATGGTGTATAGAGATTAATATTATCACCAAGCCTAATTGAAGTACACAATATTTTCTATATGTTAATACTAAAGAAATATTACGAGCCAAAGAAGGCTGTAGGTTAGGCCAAATGTAGAAATTTTGGAGACAGATAATATTTATTGAGAGAATGTCCACTTTAACTTGGGACTATAAATCTTTAATTTAGGTTAATCATTTTAAAGAAATAATTTAGGTCTATCAGGTTACACTTTGACCCGAGTCATTATAAACATAATCAAAGAACCTAAGATCTAAACAATGATCGATGAAAAGGAGGATTAAAGGGCAAACGCATAGAGTATAAGGTGTATATTACACTTTAGACTGGGTTGTTATAAACATGATCAAAAAACCTAAGATTTACATAACGAGGAGGACTAAAGGGCAAACACGTAGAGCATAAGGTGTCGGAACAATAACGGAATACAACATCGAATTATCAACAAGAGCAGCATAAAATTGGCTCCTTCAATTCAAATGTCGACCATCTAACAACGTCTTTACTAGTAGTTTATTGATCATATGCCCATCATTGACGAACAACACCGTCTCAATTTGAAACCAATACAAGCAGATTGAATGATCAGACCAAAACGAAAAAGAAAAGCAAGTTCCTTGGGGTTAAGGGCTTGATTACCTCCAAATATGATGGCAGTGGCGGCAACGGAGGGTGTCGGAACGTCGCTGTCACCGGGGAAGAGGTTGGAGTTGAGACGACGAGTAGGGGGAGCTCGGCCCAACGTTTTGAGCTCATATTCTTGTTGGGCTTTTTCTCAACATACGGCATTGCAAATACAGTTTCATTATAAAAAGAACTTGTAGATCAGCATAGCTAGAATGTTATTGAATAAGTAATAAGTGATAAGGCGCCTCTGTGTTTGCTTCTTGTACCAGGTTGAGGCGGCCCAACAGAAAATCTATGTGGATGTTGGTATGTCATTAGCGAATACCTGGCTGTACTAGAACTGATATTAAATGTTTTTAATTTGTGCTTACTGCATCAATATTCTAAATGTAATCTGAACAGGGTTTGGGGAGGATTGGTTCCTGAGAATGCTTTTAACAAGAGTGCCATAGAATAAGATCTTCTGAATGTCGCTGCCATAGGGCTTAAGGTACTTATCACGAGAAATTACAATCATTCAACAAGCATAAGATAAGATTTACTTCCCCATACTTATAGCATGCTCATTCTTTATTTTCGCTTTTGTTGTCTGTTATGTGCCCTTCTGGAATAAACGACTTTCCCATGACAAACACGACTCACATCAAGGTTTGTTTTACTTTCTTCATAGAATAATTTTTATGATTTTTTAGTGAATAAGCAGCGATCAACTTTTTTTGGAAGTTTTAAGCCCTTGCACTACTGAGAAGATAAATGCTTTCCATGACAGCTATTCGTTTCTGCATTTAAACTAAGTTGCCGTGTTCTGATGAAACTTTCATCTGTGACATGAAAATTTAAACCTAGAGAACTTAATGAAATTGCCATTATTTTTATCAGTCTGAGTTTTTAATTTTGATCATAACTAACAGAAAGGATTACACGCGTTAGCAAAATACAAAAGGCCTCTTCTTGTACACGCAGAGCTTCGACTTGACTCTGAGACTACTTCTGATGGATGGTCATATGGATTCGGGCTTACTCTACATATCTGAGAACTTGGCCTCCTTGGTGAGAACCCGTTGCATGTATTTGACTTACAAGAAAATTAAATTATCTTTTCTATTTAAACATTTCTAAATTTTGGGAATATAACTCTGTTCTCAAATGATTCACATCAGTGTGCTGTGCGCGAGTTTCGCAATGAATTTCTTATCTACCCGTTTGTTCTCTATACTCATTTATGGTTAAAACCAGGGAAGAAGCAGCCATCAAGGAGCTTGTTAATGCAGGCGAAGACACAAAACCAAGTGGTAGTGCAGAGGGATCTCGTCTTCATGTAGTTCATTTATCGGATGCGAGAGCTTCACTACATCTTCTAAAGGTTAAACATCTACTGCCATCGACGGTTTATTACATAAAATGGTTGATTCTTTATAGTTTATAAATGAAGTAAAAGATTTAGCATTTTTATATGATATGCAGGGTGCCAAGTACTCTGGGGCCAGTATCACTGTAGAGACCTGCCCCCATTACTTAGCATTTTCAGCCGAAGAAATTCGTGACGGAGATACTCGCTACAAATGTTCCCCACCTATACGTGATGCACACAATAAGAAATGTAATGGGAGGCTTTGTTGGTAAACTTTTTTAAGTTCATATGTTTGTGCATTTTCTTGTTTATAGCTAAAATGATATTGTCAACTGCTTATATTCACTGTTATTTTAGGATGGGCACATCAATATGCTAAGCTCCGACCATTCCCCCTCGTGCCAGAGCTTAAGCTTTTTGATGCAGGCAACTTTTAAAGGCTTGGGTGGGCATATCTTCTTTACAATTTGTTTTGCCTGTCACTTGGTCTTATGGGAGACAATATGGACTGACGCTAAACCGGTTAGCTTCATGGTGGAGTGAGAGGCCAGCAAAGCTTGCTGGCCAAGAGCTGAAGGAAAGAATTAAAACCTTGTCTTGGACTTGTACATTATTATTTATTTGGTATGACGATTTTTTTTTACAAAAAGGAAACTTATCTTTGTTTTATTTTGTGAAGTATAATGTTTTTATTGTTTTGGTCATTTAATCTGTGAATTTGATTTTGACTGTATAAATGCAGGGAGCCATATTGAAAGGTAATTATGCTGATATTGTAGTGTGGGAACCGGATGCCAAGTTTCACCTAAACGAGAACCATCCTGTGCTCCACAAACATCCTGTAATTCTTTTCATTTTGTTGAAATGGTGATTGTATAATTCTGTTGGATTATACTTTTTGTAATTCTTCTCATCTGATTGATATTGGGCTGAAGCATTGTTTGTGTTGGATTATATTTTCTATATGTTGGCTACAGAATATTTCAGCTTTCATGGGGAAGAAGCTTTCAGGCAAGGTGATGGCAACTTTTGTGAGAGGAAACCTTGTCTATAGTGATCGCAATCATGCTCCAGCTGCTTGTGGAATTCAAATCCTGGCAAAATAATTTCATCATTGGCTAGCTACAAAATTGGTAAAACATGTTGTAAGTCCTATTCTCGCCCTATGTTCAAGTGACCTGAATGCACATCCTAACTCTGCTTTTTCATTGTGACCAACTTGGTTGGATGAATCTCCTCGGTTTAGCCATTGCCATGAAGTTTGATTGCCAATTTGAAGTACTCTCTGTCGATGTTTTTGTACATAATTGTTGTCAATCAAATGATATTTAAAAACTGGTGTGCTTATCTGGCTTGTGAAAACACTGCGTTAACCATTACTTGACGTGCTACCCAACATATGGAAATGTAAAGTTATTGTAGAGCCATGTCGATTCTTTTTTGAACCTCTGGTAGACTGTCTTGTTGGAAAGGCCATGTGTTCATAACAAATCACAGTGTAGACAGTAGAGTAGTTGTGAAGGTGGAACTTCTCCATGAATCATGCATACATCAAACATAAATTGTCCGCTGGTGCGTTACATTCGCTTATTTTGTTTACGGTAGTACTCCATCGAATTCAGTTGGAGGCTACTTGAAAAAAATGTTGGGGGCGTGTTGACTGCCATGGTTCTAATTGAGGGCCTCGTGATTATCATGAGATGGTCATTTTTCAAAGAAAGGTGACCATTCAGATCACAATATTAATCCTTATCTGTAAGATCAGTTAACATAGTCTATACCATTTGAACGGAGGAGACCCCAAATTTCCCAGCTCATATTCCACGCAACACTTACACGTACGTATAATATACCACTGGTTTTGCAACTAACGAACGAAATTTTTCGGTGTGACGGTTGCGATTATCATGCAATGAAGACAGGCAATCAACCCCCCCCCTGCTAATTATTTTTCAAAATTCAATCAACCTTTACTTTGTTAGGCCACAGGTTGTTTCCAGCTAATTCCAATCTTTCTTTTCTATTCTATTTTACCCTTGACTTATATCGGAGGAAAGGGGATCTGGGCAACATTCGTCTCTTTGCCTCCCACCTCTGTTTCTCTTACACCTCTCTCTGAGACTCTTGACGCCTTCCATGGCAGGATTTGATGTGCAGTTGAAGGAGCGGGCGATGGGGTTGAGGTCCTTCTTCAAGAAGGGGATGCGGATCGTGGGGAACTCATGCAAGAAAGGCTGGTACAAGGTCAAGAAACTCGCTAGTTAAATCACTATCTCAAAGAAGATCATCATCAGAAGAAGAAACAGAACGTTGTTAATAGGTATTGGTAGGCTTTTGTTGCTCGCTAGCATGGTTGGATGAGTTTCTCTGTATTGTGAATCGCTAGCATGTTTTGTAATGGATGTAACAAACACGGTATGGGTTGTATTCTATGAATAATTAACTTCTATTCTCATCACCTGCTTCATGCATAATATGTTATATATATATACGATGCTTGTGATCTACGTATGGTATATGTTAAATTGAGTTCTGGCTTGATTTAGGATTGATGCCAGAAATGTTAAGCGAAGAAGAATTGTATATCAATGTTTATGATCATTGATGAGTCTCGTATTTGAAGCTTCGTCCATTATGGGCGATTCATATACTTTAACTATTATATTGGAGAAAATTAATTGTTTTGATTCTTTATGTTGGATTTTTCCGGTGATCTTAGAATTAATCTGTCGACGACTGCAGATGATCGATAATAATAAGAATCAATTGGTATGCATGCGTCTATACGGACTTTTTTATCATCCCATCTCAGCAAAATTCTTTGCAGGCATCCATTGTTAATTTTTACCTCTTTGTGTATAATCGAAAATAGCACCCATGCCAAAGATTAATAATGTTGCTAATATTAATACACAAATATATAAAATAGCCTATTATGAGCTCAACCAGATGCCTTATCCATCGAATGACTTTTGACGAGAAATTAAAGCTGATAATTGACAGTGATTTGAAAAATAATACAAAATCTTAATAATTGGTTACCAAAGATGTAGAAACGAGTAGTTAAACTTTTTCTCCAACATATAATATAGTGAGCCTTCCCTTTTGGTAAATAAGAAAAAGATGTAAATATGTAAGATTTTCTTAGTAATAATTTACAAAGAATTGGTTTTGATGTAAATAAAAGACGTGAAATATCTTCACAAAATAATTCCCTCCTTTTTTAAAGAAATTGATGGAGTACGAATTTTTTAAAGGGGATTACTTGGTGTGAAGTCTAATTTTTATTATAGAGCTTTTTACCATAAAAAAGATAATTATTTTTTATATTACTAATGTTGGGATTTTAATATATTAAATCCCTTAACTTCTTTGTTATGTTTCTACAAGGTAAATTAATCAAAAGTAAATGAAAAGACACAAAGACTCAATGTAGAAACTCCCCAAAAGTATGAGGGAAAATCATAAACCATCAATTTTAACAAAATAATTGATACACAATATTTTATCAAAAGTTCAGAGTAAACTTTAAATATACACTCAGTCCTCACTGTTTAACTTCACAGTAACACATAATATCAGTTTGTTGGTGTAATAACAGAATATCACACGTACAACTACATATTTAAAAATAATTAATACAAAACATAATATTTGAGATATGGTGTAACGACAAAGCCGGAAAAACATTCATCCGGTCAAAATTTGAAAAAATGCGAGCCTAATAAATGACAAATTACTCAAAACAGTCTACGATAGTTTAAATTAAACATAGACTAAATGTTATAGCAAGCATAACGTACAGATTAGTTATTAATTATAAATAAGTAAAAAATAAATTATAACATACATGTTACATACATATATAGATGTCACAATAATTTTAGTACATACAGGAAACACAGTAAATTGGAAAAACATTCTAACAGTAGTTTAAGCATTAAACATTGCTTAACATATAACAAACAATCTACAGAAAATTTTAGAATTTAAAATGGTCACTACACCATTCTCATTCATAAGTGTCCACAAATATCATTAAATAATCAGAAAATACAATAAAATAATTAATAAATCAGGAAATATAATATATCACCACCAAAATATTCAACTAAGTGATAATTTATGTTCAGAATGTCAGATTTTCCATTCGAAAACGACAAAAACATAGGTGAAACAGTCTGATCAAACAAATGGGTCGAACAAACGGGTCGAACCCTGACCCAACTGTGACCTGCCAATACCTTGGCTTCGGCTGTGCTCGAACGCTGACAGGTCGTTAGAGGGAAACCGGCAATGGCAGCCTTGTGGATGGCAGAAAAGGCCAGGACCGATGGACTTCACGATGGCAAATCTAGTGACAAATACTGTGACTCGAGTGGTGGACGAAGTCGGTCCGAATTGATCTGGAATGGGTTCGTTGGTGACGGTTGAAGGATCGAGGGGGTCCTAGCGAACGGATGCAAGACAATACTGGTGTTGGGTTTATCTCACGTCATGTTTAGAAGTGATTGATGATTTGTATATAGGCTAATAAGAAAGCCTTATTCTTTAAGCTGGCTTTTGAATTAAGAAAAGTCCGTAAAACTTACCATTTTACTTGACAAACAATTCTCACACACGAGAAACTCATTATGCAAGTTAGGCAACAACCTAATACGAATTATTTGATAACCGATAAATAATTGCACAACTCAACATAATTGTATCCATCAATATGCACATCATTAAGTACTCAAAATTTATAGAAAAAATATAGATGTCTATCAATAATTATAGACGTGTTAGCTAGCTCAACAGAACAAATAGTCCAGGTATAATATAAATATTAATCAAATAATAAAGTATTGATAATATTCAGCTAATAAATCAAGCTAACTCAAATTAGTCTAAATCGAACTGAACCAACTTAAGTCAACATGGTAATGTCTTGGGCGAAGCTCAAATTTTACATATGGCCAACCTTTTTTAAAAAGAGGTCAAGGTATAATATCAATATTAATCGAATAATAGAGTACTAATAATATTTAGTTAATAAATCAAGCTAAGTCAAATTAGTCTAAATTAAACTAAACCAACTTAAGTCAACATAGTAATGTCTTGGGTGAAGCTCAAATTTTACATACAACTAACCTTTTTTATCAAAGAGGTAACACCAAATGCTCCTCCCTGAACATTAAAACACTCATCGAAGAGTTTCTCCTTTGTCTTCGGTAGATCTTCTCAAATTCCTCTTTAACTTAATGTTTATAGTTGTATAGTTTGTCATTGTTGTATGATGATAAACTCCAATAATTATAAATATTTAATTGATTCAATACTCACATGCTCTATGAAAATAAAGTAGGGCATGCATGGTTTTGTCATATAAAGCCTAAACGTGTGTGTGTAAATTATATATATATATATATATATATATATATATATATAGTTTTTTATTATTGTAATCAGATGACACAGATCAAAGTTTAATTTTTTTAAAAATAAAAATAAAAAAATCTTATAAGTTTTGGGAAAATATTTTCCCGCCTCCGCTAACCTCAGCCCTTTTCTTTATCCTATAAAGCATTAGATAAAGCATAAACCGTTGTTGATTGAGGTTCATGTAACTGTGCTCTTTCTTATCATATTTAAATCATTCAATTATATTTTTCCTTGATTTGATCTTACAAATATTTCTCCCAATTTAACTTGGATTCTTTTCAATGTGCTATTATCCATGTTTAATAAGCGAAATTTTTATTAGTAGAATATATTGACCAATCAAAACTGGTCTTATTTTAAGGCAATACAAAAAAAAAAAACATGACGTGGCAAAACATTTTCCACCTCTCTCTTTCCTACCATAACTTGAAGACAAAATAGAAATAAGTTAAAATTGAAGCCAAACAAAGAAGACGAAATGACCAAAGATGCCCCTATCACTCTATCCACCTTAAATCCTCCCAAAACACGCCACGCCCGTCTTCGTCTTCGTGTCTCTTCATCCTTCCCCTCTTTCGTCCTCCGCGTCGATCTCATCGGGAAGAAAACAAAAACAGGGAAGTAAAAAAAGAATAAAGATTCGATCTTTTGTCGTCCCGATGGCCATGGAGGACAACGCGACGACGGCCGCCAGCGGCTTCATAACCTGCCAGAAGCTCGACCGAGTCGCCTGCTGGGTGGGCACCAGCGTCGCCTCAGCCTTCTTCGCCTCCCTCGAGCGCTGCTCCTGCATCAACCTCGCCACCACCGATGACCCCGCCGAGGACGAAGAAGAGGCCAAGGACCGCCCGCTCATGCTCACCAAGCCTATTGTCCACGACGCCCCTGAGGCCGATCCCCCTGCCCTCCTCAAGCTTCCCCCCGTCTGAAAAAGGTTTGTATCTTTGTTCTGTTTCTTTTACCCTCTTTTCTCGTCGGGTACGGTTTCTTATTTATTCCTTTCATCGGTTGATCCTTCGAGGATGGTTGTCGAATCGGGTTTGGGTTCGTGTTCCACGGGCTGGCCGTCTAGGGTTGTTGTTGACATGATATTGCCAAATGTGGATTGTTTATGATAGTCGTCATATCTGATTGTTTGAATTTTTTAGTTGTTTTGGATGTTGTATTTTTTAATTGATTGTTAAGATCTTGTATTTTATTCCTGTTCTTGAAAGGATTGAAGGACAAGATAAAATATAGGTGGGTGAGAGATGCAAGTTTTCTACACAATCACTTTGGTGATATCGGGCATCAATATCATGTTTGATGATTGTGCATAGATTTTTGCTCACTACTACATTGATGAAATCATAGGATGTTTAAGTAGAACTTACGATTTGTATGATACCTTTGTCAGTTTCCTAATCTTGCGCATGTGACCTGGCTGTGTTAAGTTCTGTAATTCCTTAGCTTCGGTGGCTGCTAATTTTAACTTGTTAGTTGTATACATATCCTTGATTCAAGTATAATTGTGCCATCTTTTGGATTGAACGACCTGGAGGAGTGTTTATATGGTGTTTCTAAATGTTATGCTGATGTGTAGATGATGGACAATAATGCAGCGCAAATTCTCCAACTTTGTTATTCTACCATAACCAACCCTAACTTTGAACCGAAAGATTTAATTGTTATAATATTGTTGTTTAGAAATTATTTTCTTTTTCTTTTGCTCTCTTGCTTATATTTTCCATTAGGTTTTATTTTCAAACTTCTCTACTATCTATTTTATTTCTCGTCCCATCTAAATATTAAGCATGAAATAATGGTGGTTGTAGCACTTTTGGTTTATGTTCTTCCTAAGTGGCTTCATGTTTTAGCTATTGGCCTCAGCTACGATCCTACTTGGTACTTATTGAATCGTGTTAATAATTCACATCCGAGCAAACAAATGGATGTTAGTGACTCTACTCTTTGTATTATGTTTTTTATTACAAATTTATTTTCGTGCAAGACATCTTGTGGTTATGTTATTTACACATTTATAGGTGTAATTTAGGGTTGTTATGTTTAACTTTTTTGTTCCATATGATCGCCAGTTGTTAGGATGTTGTTGTTGATCATGATTCATAATTGCTGCTTGCGTAATGACAATGAAATTGAAAAGTTTATGCGTGAAACGGCTTTCTTTAACTGCTCGTTATGTGGCAATCAGGATGTTTGTTTCTTTTCCTTGCAAACATTGTCTAACTGGAAATGTTGGCATATCTTATTACAGAATATATTCATGACATAGTTCAATGGAACGTACTCTCAGCATGCAATTGATGTTTCCTATTTTGGTTGTAGATTGGCTTACTTTGGCAAATACCAGTGTGGATCTAATTCATCTCCTATCTTACCCTTTTTTCTCTGAGATCCTAAGGATATTGTGGTGGACTATATGATTATACTTCTTTGTTTCTTTGCCAGGTGAACTATTGGAAGAATCATGTTTCGTGATTTTGTGGAGTTAGTACCGTGTCTTGGCATTCTAATGTGGAAGACGTGGATACTTGGCCTTCGAATATTTCATGAGTATCTGTAGATAGAACTTGTTAGTTTTCAAATGGATGTCTTCTTCTATTCTTCCTAAATGTATATCAAATGACACAATCTTTGTGTTTACTATGTTATCTTTGTGTTTACTATGTTTGTAAAAACAAATCTTTGTTTTTACTTTTGCTCAATTTGTACTATTCAGAAAAGCTTATGTGTGGATATTTTTGTGCGTTGCAACAGTTTAAAATAGTTAACCCAAGTTAAAGATCTATAGGTTCATTTTCAATGCAAAATCTTAAGATCTTCTCTCAGTAGGTATTAGTTCTCAGCTTATATAATCACGCATCTTACTCCACACACCTTAGGGACTAGTTAAGAGAAATATGGGATCTAACCTATTGTAGATTAAAATTTTTATAATTCAAGAAATTTTGTCCTTAGGACGTAAATGCCTCATATCTGGCCATGTTGCTAGTACGTAGGAAATCCACGTACCTTGGACCTTGGCCCGTGACCAGATTTGAGTCGATTGAGCATGAAATAGATATCGGATGAATATCTAGCCCGTTATTATCTCAACACAGAACCTTCAGGTTCTGCTATCCATAATACGGAATAGGCTTGTAACAACTCGGTCTAAAGTGCAACGTAATGGGTCTAAGTCATTTCTTTAAAATAGCTAATCCAAGTTAAAGATTTATAGTTAATTCCTATTTATAAATAGGATCTTCTCCCAATAGGTATTAGATGTAAAACTAAGTCGAAGAATCTAACATAAACACTTTTGTATATTAGATAATATGATGTATATATTTTAAGTATATGTCAGAGGTGCGACCTTGTGGGAAGGATGTGTTTCTGGACTTTGGGCTCGGTAGCATTAGTAAGTGACCCTATTTTTTAGTGTATTTTCTTAACTTATTAATGTATTAATTAATTAAGTTAGAAAAATAGTAATAAAACATTTTTTTGATGACGTGTATGACTCTAGCCACATCGTTCAGTAAATAGTCTAAGATGCTGTACAGTGTTAATGTAGTCTGTACATTATAGATGGGTGCGATGGCGAATAAGACGAAAAAGCTCCCCTGGAGATTATATTGGTTGCACCTCACAAACTACAAACAAGTGACAATTGACAGATAATATAAGCCACGAAAGCAGATTGGATTGTAAAAACCCTCGAGATGAAGAGTTGGTCTCCCTCAACAAGGTCATCGATGTGCATGGAGATGTCTGATTGCGCCTCACAACTTGGTCTCAGGCACTTTTTCCGACAATTTGTATGAAAATATTTTTATATAATCCGTTCTTATGACGAACATGTAAGAGACGCCTACCTGTTTTTATGAGAGTCGCCCATTTCTAATAATGAAAAACACTCATTTAAAAGACCGAAGTATCAAAATTACCCCCTGATTGAAATTGGAACGAAGGATTCCAACTATATATAACTAACCTCAGACAGAACGAACGCATTTATCGGCGACCGGACAAGAATTGCTAATATCAGCACAGCAAAGATATTTTACTCATGCATAAAAAATGGTAAGTTCTTTTTCTTTCTTTTTATTTCAAGGTGAAAAAAGGAGGAAGTTAGGGGTAAGCTATTTAGCATCAGATCTTCAATACTTATTTTCGCATCGGCAGCCGGGTATAAAAAAATTGTCCAATATAAGTATACCATAAACCTCACATAAAATACTTCATGTCCTGTTCAGATCAAATGTAACTAAATTCATTCAAACACCCAAAAACGCAAGTTCCTGTCAATATGCAGAACAAATGCCTCAAAATGTTGCAGACAACCTGTCAGATCATATATCCATCGGCAGTGGTGCTTCTGGGCTCCTTTCATCCTGCATGGGTGCCACACCAGATTCCGCTGCATCAGGTTCTGCTGCATCAGGTTCAGCTGCGTCAGGCTCCACTGCCTCTTCCTCTCTAATATCCAGAGAGTCAATGACCTTCTGAATAGTGTCCTGTTCTATCACATGGAAGGCCTCACCTACCCCTACAATGGCAAGAGTGCAGTTAGAGCTTGTCAAGTTTTCACCCTGGAGGGTTTCCTTAATAGCTAAAACTGCATCTTTGATTAGCTGCTCTCTGGAACTGTCAGCAAAATTTTCAAATCTTCGCTCAAGATAGGTTTTTGCAGCTTGAGAACGAGATCCTATTGCAAAAGCCTGATATTCAAAATAATTGCCACTTGGGCAATTGTAATAGAGATGGGCTCCAGTCTCGTCTAAACCAGCAACTAGAAGTCCAACCCCATATGGTCTCTTCCATGATCGTTGCGTACAAACCTAAGAAAATAAACAAGAAGTCAAGTGAATTGAGAAAAAAGGTAGTTTGAAGTCAATATGTAGAGACCAAATCCCCCAAAATAATGAGCAACTGTGAAAAAATTTTCCTCACATCTCATTATACTAAGTTTTCTTTCATGCAAGCGTGGATCCGTGTGTTACTTCTGAAGTCTTCACTTTTCCTCAAGAACAAATTAAGTTATGTTATTTGTTGCAATATGCAAATTACAATTCCTATCTCACTTCTTCTGGCAAGAATTATAACTCATTCCCCAATTCCTTGTTGACTCTCTTGCACTCGTCTAACCATTACTTTGCCAAACTTGGGACAGCTAAAATACAACCAATTGTTGAAAATATAGAGATGATGAGAAAAGAAGAGACATTTTGTTGTGCACATTCAATACATGTTTTAAGAGCTGGACACAAACACTCTCATGAACAGACTCTCACATAGAAGCAATCAAATACTCACAATACGACAAGCCTTCTATAAGCTAGTAAGACATACAACAGTAAATATACTCGACGGAGGAAACCTTTTGCTATTTGAAAATTTTTCACAGACAGAAAGAGCAGTGGCACGAAGCTGGCATCAATCTATACGTATGCCAAATCATACCATCAACTTGCGACACATAAAAGAAGATTATGTGATTGGCACATCTAATAGTACAGAAGTGGATTCTTGTGATTTATATTTAGGATCAAACAAATTTAAATTTGATACCAAGTCAACCACTAGACCATCTGTTTAAATGCTCAGTCCACACGGATGAAATTCTGGATTGCATTTACTTCAGTAAGAAGAACCGGACAGACATACCTTACAAGATAGAGGTCAGAAAGGTTTAAACCAATAACTAAAAGCAATACTAATAGACAGATGAAAACGTGAATTACTAAAAAGCTCTCAACCACTAGACCATCTGTTTAAATGCTCAGTCCACACGGATGAAATTCTGGATTGCGTTTAATTCAGTAAGAAGAACCGGACAGACATACCTTACAAGATAGAGGTCATAAAGGTTTAAACCAATAACTAAAAGCAATACTAATAGACAGATGAGAACGTGAATTACTAAAAAGCTCTCAATTGTCTCATACGATCAATAGACAGCAGTAACCCTAAATTTCCCCCATCAAATGATTGATACATAAAGGAATGTAAGATAGGACAAGACAACATAAATTTACATCTCAAGTAACAACATTTCTTTACTACAAGGTAGACGACAAAGAAGAAGAAAAAGATGATGATGATGATGATGATGATGAAGTAACAACATTCCTTTCGAGCACTAACGTGTTTTCTTGAATTAAGATTAAAAACAAGGCCAGCTGCACGAGATGTAAAATAAAGTACCATAATATGCACCAACCACCAACTCTTTGAATCACCACACACAACAAACAATCATTTTGATGACAAAAAAAAGCGTAAACAACGCATATATATATATATTAAAGAAAAATAAAGAAAGCAAAAAAAAAAAAGGGAAGAAGAAGAGCAAACCTGAGCCTTGTCGGCGAGCTGGACAACAAGGCGAGAGACGGGTAGAGGGCACTCATAGACGAACGAGTAGTTGATACACTCGGAGCGGAGGTATCGGGAGAGGACGCGTCCGTCGGCCGTCAACCCGGCAATGGCAACGCCAACATGGTCGTCGATTTTGAAGATCTTGCGCTGGTGGGAGGAGAGCTCGGAGCCGGCCTTGTTGACAGTGGCGAGCACGACATGGGTCTTGGACCGGAGTCCCACAGCGGCGGACCCTTGCTTGACGGCCTCCATGGCGTACTCCACCTGGAACAGCCGCCCCGCCGGACTCCATGTCGTCACATCCGTGTCGTACTGGTTGCGGAACATCTTCCGATCTTCGGGATCCCTGCAAAACCCTAGAATCGGCGAAGAGAGGACAGCTAAAATCTTGTTAGGGTTTTGGAGGAAGAAGATTGAGAGATCGCAAAGTATGGATCGGAGAGTGTTGGGAAGAAGATCGGAGTGTACCTGTTCGTTGGTGGGTGGGGAGGAAGCGATCGATCGACGGCTATGGGCGTCGTCTCCCAATAAGGTAGGGAGCTTTTTGAAGGGGAGAAGCAAAGCCAGCTCACGCCCTGTCGACCAACTTTGCCGTGTCGGACAAGGCGATGCCCGCCGGTTCGGTCCTGTCCATGAACAATTCCTTCTTGCTTACAGTGGATTTCGTCGTCCTGAGTGTCGGCCCGATGGAGAAGGGTTATATATATATATATATATATACACACCCAAATGCTACTATACGTTTGTCAAAATGCAGCGTATAGGTAACATTTTAATTTGGACCGTTGGATCAAAATCCAATGGTCTAAATCTTTTCTTCTTTTTTTTTCTCCTAGTCGGATTTCGTTGCCCCTGCCCTCATCCCCACGGCCCTGCCCATAGCCACGATCCCCCACCGCCCCATCGCGCAGCCGTGGCACCCCTCCCCCACCCCTTCGCCGCTAGCTTCCGCCCTTGGCCTCCCCTGTAGCCGCGTTTCCCCCTCACCCCCCTTCCCAGGCGAGCCGCGGTGTAAAACCTGTGACTCGAGTCAGAGTTTTACGTTACCGAACCAGTCGGTTCAATCGTTGGTTCGAGTCGAGTCAGTTTCATGAACCACGTACTGAGTCGAGGCTAGTCGTGAGTTATGAGCGATGAGAGTCAGGTGTACCGGAATATATGATGATAATGTCGAGGAGATAATGAGAGATGAGTTATCAGAATATATGAAAGTATGCAGTATCTTTCTTTTATATGTTTGATTATAGAAATAGTTGTAGGTCAAATACCGCATTAGGATGCGTTGGATCATATTCAGGTGGGTTATTAGTTATATAGCATGTCATTTGGATATTGCTGTGTTTGTTTTATTTTATGGGATTTTCCCATATTTTTCTAGATTTTTTAGAATTTATTACGAACTAGTTATTATTTTGACTTGAGTAGGAATCGAGTCAATACTTATTTACGAAATTGTCACTGGAGTGTTTTTCTCCTTTCCCCGACACTTCCCCCTCCCAAAATCCTCGCCGCCACCATCGCCGCCGACGCCACACTGCCGCCGATCAATGCTGCCCCGTCCTGTCGTGCCGCCACGACCCACCCCGGTCACCGTCTCGCCGCCACGACGTCGGAATCGCCCCACAAGCAGCGACGCCCCCTTGTTGATTCACCGCCGTCTAGGCCCTGCCGCCACCACCGTGACCCCAACGACCACCCCCTTGACCTCCCCAACGTTTCCCCCTTACCTAGTGCTACCATTGAAGCCGGCCGTGGGCCTGGTCAGAATGGCCGACCGCCCCGACTGAACTTGACACTGTTGCCGGCAGTCATCGCCGCCGCGACCGTCCTTGCTGTCACCACCATGGGGATGAGCTCGCCGAGCCGGTGCTAACCCTTACCCCCGATTGTCCCATCAGAACAGTTGCCGAAAAACCGGATTCATTGAAATTTGTCAAAAATCACTTGATCTTCCGTTGAATCCCTCCAATCGAACATATCGAACTTCAGACGCCATAGGGTGCCGATTTCAAGCCACGAATCACATGAGGTATAATTTATTTTAACTTAATTATTTAAAAGTACTGATTATTAGAATTGCATGCTAGGATTGGTGAATTGTGTGTTGTAATTATATATATAAATGTAAATTTGATTGAGGATAAAATATGAAATTTGTTTGATTGAGTGGTGTTAAAAATGGAAGCTAAAAAATTAATTAGGGTAACTAGGTAATGATCATGGTTTAATGCAAACTAGCCTAAGTAGACTCGTTCTCTGTTTTACTCTCTGTTCTAATGTGTATTTGATTTATTACATGTAGGGCGTGTTAAGTGGTATTTTATCGGATCCCACTTAACTTGGGTCATTTAACCAACAATTTTCCGAATTAATAACCCTCGAAGATGAGATCCCTAGAGTTTGTTTTCGAACTTCAGATCCAACTCACGATGCCTTCGGGCCTATTGTATAAATCCCAACCTAGACCTATATATATGTATAGTTTTCGCGTTTTTAGTGAGAGGTTGAATGAGGGAAATCTGACTACCGTGCTACGCAAGCGGGCATGTGTGAGTTGATAGTAGGCTCTGGAATGGTGTGCGGGCCGTTTCATTCCCAAGGGATCTTGACAACTCCACCTTTTAGTTCCTCAAACCCGGAGAAGTGTGGAGGTTTACGGGTACTGCAATGCAGCGCATGTCTAGACTTGTGGTTTCAAAGGGTACTGAAGGCGCATGCCTAAGAGTACTCGGCCCCTATACTCAGGGCCAGGAGCAATACAGAGGACGTAGAGGACTGAGACGAATAAGAACGAATTGATGCAGAAGAGATAGATGAAATGGCCAATGAAAGAGCATGATATGGAAAGGGGGTGTTGTTGACCCGAGGGCGACGACTCCCCTATGTGCTCTGATGAGAGTTCTTGAAGAAGTATATGGTTTTGATTCAACAGAAGAGTTTCCTCTCCTGTGCCAGATTGTTATTAGTTATTTTCCGGGCCGGTAACACTCGTTACCGACGGTTTTTCTATATATATGTATGTAAGAAATGCGAGGGATGAAAGCTATTGAGACTGTGGAGGAGCAGCACAGAACCGCGCACACGTGTACTTGCCGCGCGTAATCTATAATGATGGTGCGTTATTGCTACGTGAATGATAATTTTGATGTGTTTGTTTGGATGAATTGCTTGTTATGAAATGAATGGATAAATGTGAATGAGTAGGGAGCCTTAGAGTTCAGCCTCAGCTCAGGTGAAAACAAATGACATAATGATGGGATGCCGCAGTAGATTATTATGTTTATCGTATTTTGATAAAATATTTATATACCTTTGTTGTGGACAGGTTGGCCCCTATTGCACTTTTAAGGGGATATTTTGTCTATTTTTCCATAAAAATTAATAAATTTTTATTTAAATTTCTTCCTTGTTGCATGGTTTTGTTTTGCTTGCACATCATGACATGCATGTAGGACCGTGTTAGAACCTACTTGTTCCCATTCATACATTTCATGGTTCCATCCCCATCTTAAGACGCCGAGGGTAGATCCGGGTCGGCTTAATCGAACCCAGTAGATTAGCGAATGGTTCGGTCACCGATGATATTTCCGGGTCAGTTCACGGGTGAGCCGAAATGGGGTGTTACACGTGGCCCCTGCCCCTGCCCCTGCCCAATGCCGCAGGCCCCCTGCCCCTGCCCAAAGTTGCTGTCCCCTCACCGCCCCCGGCTGTCCCCCCCCCCACCCCACGTGAGCAGCCGACGGCAAGGTCTTGGGTGGTGAGGTGGTGGGGCAAAATAGAAGGGGGTGAAGAAATAGGGGAGGGTAGTTTTGTAATAAAAACTTTCTCGATTTCGATTCGAGTTAAGTTTTTATTACGAAATAAATATTAAAAAAATAAAATAATTTCGTAATAAAAGTTTGACTCAGTCTCGACTTGTGTCATTATTACGAATTAAATTTTTTTAAAAAATAAAATATTTTCATAATAAAAACTTAATTTGATCCGGTGCAGGGGATGTCAAGGTGATGGTAATTTTGTAATAAAAACTTGACTTGCTCCCAACTCGATTCAATATTAAGAAATAAATTTTAAAAAATAAAATAAAATAATTTTTTAATAAAAACTTAACTTGCTCCCAACTCTAGCCAATATTATGAAATAAATTTTAAAAAAATTAAAAATAATTTTGTAATAAAAAATTAACTCGATCCTGACTTGTTTCAATATTACAAAATAAATTTTAAAAAAAATTTAAAAATAAAATACCATAAAATAAAAACTTAACTCATTCCCAACTCAAGTCAATATTACAAAATAAAATTAAAAATAAAATAAAATAATTTCAAAGTAAAAACTCTCTCCCGTTTCTAGTCAATATTATGAAATTAATTTTTAAAAATAAAATAAAATAAATTTATAGTAAAACTTGACTCACTCCCTACTCGAGTCAATATTATGAAATAAAATTTTAAAAATTAAAAATAATTTCTTAATAAAAACTTGATTCACTCCTTACTCGATTCAATATTACGAAATTTTTTTAAAAAAATTTAAAAATAAAATGCCATAAAATAAAAACTTGACTAATTCTCGATTCAAGTCAATATTATAAAATGAAATTTATTTCGTAATATTGACTTGAGTCGGGAGAGAGTCAAGTTTTTATTTCAAAATTATTTTATTTTATAATATTGACTCGAGTCGGGAACGAGTCAAGTTTTTATCTTATGGTATTTTATTTTTAAAATTTATTTTGTAATATTGAATCGAGTCAATTTTTTATTACGAAATTATTTTTAGATTTTTTAAAAATTTATTTGATAATATTGACTCAAGTCGGGAGCGAGTCAAATTTTTATTACAAAATTATTTTATTTTATTTTTTAAAATTTATTTAATAATATTCACTTGAGTCAGGAGCGAGTCAAGTTTTTATTATGAAATTGCCATCACCCACCCCCCCACCCACCTCCTCTATTTTTGCTGCTCCACCCTAACCGTCGATGACCTCGTTGCCGCTGTCACCTACATCATCACTGGCCATCGCCGCCCCTCGTTGCCTTCCTTTCCCTTCTTTCTCTTTCCCTTATCCTGTTCGCCGCCCCTCCCTGCTATGTTTCGTGGAGCACTGTCGGGAAGTTTGCGGGGGTGCAGTGCGGGCGGAGGGGCAGGGTGGGGCGACCGGGGGAGGCAAAAATGCTCCATCAGGGCGACGGTGGGGGTGCGGGCGGGGGGGGCGTGGAACGCTCGCGCGGGTGAGTGGCACCGGGGGAGGGGGTCGGGTTGGGCCGGGCGGGGCAGAGCCTGTAGGGGGGATATGGACCAGGGCAGTGGGGGACGGTGGCTGCGGGAGGGACCGGGGGCGGGATGGGGCCAGGGCTTGGGCAAGGCCAAGGACGGGCGGCACCAAGGGGCGGCATGAACGGCATCAGAGGGGGAAAGGGTAAAAATAAAAAGAGTGTGGGCCGTTGGATTTTCATCCAACGGCCCACAATCATTACGGTGCTATGCGCGGCATTTTGATGTAGCGCATAGCAGTCCTCTTACATATATTCTCCTCCAACAATAGACACTTCAGAGATAAGGATGCTAAATCTGTCTGGTCTAAAACTTCTCAGGCTCAGCCAGTTAGTTCACTTATACAGCCTTTTGCCATATGCTCTTCAAATACATCTATTATGGATACTACTCCAATGTCTACTTTTGATCAATGTCATCCATGACGACTGCATATTTGACAACAGCATGATGCCATCTTATCTGACACAATAGCAATGTCACATATACAGGAAATCTGCCATGTCAACATTGTAATCTTGCCACATCATTGTCACTTGTCCAGTCAGCCTTATCCTATGATGGCAGCAAGTTATTTGGTAATTTAAAACCTGTTAAGCCAGTCTTAATTCTTCGGCTATAAATACAAGGCTTATGCTTCTATCAAGGATCATCGGTCGCTTGAGCTCTCTCTCGTTCTTATTTCCAGTGCGCCTTCCTTCTGCCTTCTCTCTTCTAAGTTTCTTTTCTTTGCTTCTTTGTACAAAGTTGTACATACATGTGGTGTGCAATGTGCTGTGATTTGTAAATTGTGAGTTTGAGTTTAAGTTTGAGTGTGAGTAGTTTGAGTATGTAAGAGTGCAAATCTACTTTTAAAATCAAAGTTTGAATCAATCCAAGTAAGTTTATTTGAACTTGTTCCTCGGGAACTATATTTGTTCTTTATGAACCATATTTGTTCATTTATGAATTATACTTGTTCTTTATGAACCATATGCCTTTAATAATATCTTAAATAACATATTGTTATTATTGTCACTATTTATATGTTTTGATTATATGTGTTTTGTAATTTAGATTTGTCTCTGTTTATATTTTGTCTCTATTATTTAGTTAATTAAGATCAGGCGAAATTTTGGTGTCAAGATTAACTTCATATCAGAGCCAAAGTAATTAAAGACTACTTAGGTAAGTGACAGAGTCCAGATTCTGGTAAGTCCTCAACAGTCAGAGCTAGGCGCATAGGTAGTTTGAATTGGTTGGCATTTCTTAGGAAATTCTTATTTATGAAACTTTTTAGTTGTAATGGCTTTCTTAACAAGTCTAGTCAAGAAATCACAGAATTTGTCAAATCCTAAAAACACTGAACAAATAGTCTATAATAATATAGAACAAAACTTGATTAAGTGGACACTTCCTAAGGTTAATCTAACTAAACTATATAATAAAGGCTTTATAGAATTTAAGCAATCATATATAATAAAAACTTCTGAACAAAGTATTAGTGTAGGTAATTGTATTGAAAATATAAATCTATTAAAAAACAAACTTATAGAAAGTTTAAAGTCTGAATATAAATCAACTCATTATTAATTTCTGAGTTCTTTCTTTTATACATTTGGGTCACCTACAAAATTATGTAATATTGCTAATATTAATGTATATATTGCATCTTCAATTATTTAATTTGTATTAGCATCTAATTTTCTAGCTGATAATATTTCTATCTTCTGCACAGGTTGTAAGTAATGATCCCACCAACTTTTTAATATTTCGAAAAATCTAGCAGCAATAATTCAGCAATTTGTCTATCAGAATTATTTGCTATTTTGCATATTGTGGAACACATTAACATATTATGTAAAGTAGTTATTATTTGATATTATGATTGACCATCAATATTCCATTCATAAATAGATCTACTAGTATAAGACAATATCGAATTTATATCATTTTCTTCAAATAAAACTGAAGCTGGTGTAGATCTTTCCGTTGGAAGAGGTTGAGCTTGCAAAGGTTTAGCCATGTCAATTCTTTCAAAAGAAAACTAATTTAATTTTTTCAATATCTTCTCTTTCACTAATTACTTTTATGGATTCAGTGATTTTTAGACCACTTAATTTTTTGTTAATTTTTCTAAAAATTCTTCATTAATAGGACTCTTAGTATTAAACTATTTAGTTGATTCCATTTGAGGTTTTATTATTATAGAAGTTATATTTTCATTTACTTTATTATCTACAACCTTTTCTTTTCCCTTTTCTCTTGGTAACCATTTGTCTTTTTATTGGGAAAGTTGGGTTGCTAAAGTTTGTAAATGAATAGGATGGGCGCAGACGCCCGAATTTGTCCATCTGTTCGATGTCCGAAGCATGTCTGATTGAATTTAACCGACCGAATTAAAACAAACCAAACATAGATATTTGTTTGTCCGACCAACCGAATGTCCGATATTTTATATCAATAATATATTGTCTTCAACATTTGTAAGACTAATTTATAGTTACATACATATAAAAAGGATAAAAGTCACTCTAATATTTAGAAATTTTGAACTACACATTCACAATACTAATCATATCAAACCATTTACAATTTAATTAACATGCTCTCAATTTTTAAAGTCAAACAAAAGATAATCAATGTATAATAACTTTAAATTAATCATTGATATCAAAATGTAGTCCAATATTACATATACTTTAAAGATAAAATATTCTAATAATTAATACTCATCTAGCTCACCTACATGAAAAAAATAGAAAAAAGTTAATTACTCATGTTTTATATCCTTTTTATTTTGAAATTAGGATATTTCCCTTCAATATGCTTCTATAAATGAGTAGTTTTATAACTTTCAGTTCCTTCAAACTTCTTTTATAATAACAACAAATAGGAGATGTTCCATTCTTCTAATATTTTCTATCAAAATAGGCGTATACACCAGATGCTATTTTTTTCTTTTTTGATAATGTATTGTCCATAGATTCTCCTTCTTTAGCAATCGAATTTTTGCTATCTTTTTGACATCCACTTTGTTCATTTACATTTAATAATGAACTTGCATGATCCATCTTTAAAAAATATATCACATTATAAACATAATGTACAACCCGTAATCTGAGTCAAGGTTTTATGCTTATGAACCGATTAGTTCACATGTCAATTCGAGTCAAGTATGTTTTAGAATATGTGTACTGAGCCGATGTCAGTCGCGTGTAAGAGCCGTGAGGGTCATGCATACCTAAGTATACGATGATAATGTCATGAACACAACAGAAAAGAATAAGTTATTAGAATATATGAGACTATGGCAGTTATTTTTTTATTTTTATATATAGTGGCTCATGGAATTAGTTTTAGGTTGTTTACCGCATTAGGGCGCGCTATAGGGAATTTGGGTGGGTTGTTAGTTATAGAGCATGTCATTATGATGTTGTAGTGTCTGTTTTATTTTATGAGATTTTTTCCTATTTTATGGATTTTTTTAGAATTTATTTCTAGTTAGTTATTATTATTAACTCGAGATGAAGTCGAGTCAAGTCTTATTTACGACATTGCCATCGATCAACCCCCCCACCCTTTTTCTCTTCACCGTCCAAAATCTTGTTGTGCCGCCCCATTTTGCTTGTCGTTGCTGCCTCCGCCGATTGTCATCGCCATGCCTCGCCGCAGCTTTGTCGTGATGCCTCGAGCGCCCTGGCCGTCGCTCGGCCTCCACGACGTTGCGCCTAGCGACGTGCTCGGGTTGTTGATTTCACTGCCGATGACCATCGTCGCAACCATCCAGTCACTGCTTTGACATTGCCGACACTCCCACGGCCTTCCTCGATAAGAGCAGAGCCCATCGCCACCCAGGCCGGCTGGATCTAGTCATCCACCATTGACCACCTCTGTTTAGCCATTTTTTGGCGAGCCGCCACCTCCGTCGAGTACGTCGATGTCATAGACACGTTAGGCTCGTCGAGCCGGTTCAAGTGGAGGGGTTTCGCTGTGGCACAAAGGGTGGCAGACGTAAGAGGTAGAGGAGGCAGTCCGCATGGGGCAGCGGAGGGCAAGCGGGTTTTGCGTCGTGCAGTCGCAGAGTGATTTTGCGGCGGCACAGAGGGGTTTCACGGAAGCGAAAGCATGGCGGCGGAGGGCAGGCGACGGTGGAGGTAGCGGTGGCACAGAGGAGTTTGCCTCTACTTGCTATGGTTTTTAGAAAAATATGGTAATTTCGGACTGTCCGTGGATATTGCCTGGGCCGGATGAATAATTTGATGTTTGAAGTTGGTTGTACAAATTTTGTCCGACAAAATTTCGGACGGATGTGGACATTAATTTGTCCAATGTCCATTCGACCGATGCCCACCCCTATAAATGAAGATGTGTATAATTATTTTGTTTAATAATTACAATTATTTCATCATTTTTTTTTTTATCTATAGTAACATAAGATGTTGCGTCTATATTACCATATTTAATATTTCCTATTAGTGGATGTTTACTTTTAGTTACTTTTCCATCAATGGTATCTCATGTCCTTGTTTCTTTAAAAACATTAATTTTGGGTGTTTGCGTAATTTTATGCCATTCTAGAGATGATATTTCATTTCTTATGTATTTATTTTTAGATTCTGGTTGAAATTGATATGTATTTATTTTTAGATTCATTTCTGAAAAAGTTGGTTCATCAGAGTGAATTCCATAAGGAATTTATTGTTCTGAGATATATATACCTTTTACACTAGTTTCTTCTAATCTTTTTGATCTTGTAGAAATACTAGGTATTTCAAGAGATTGAGCTAATTCAATTTCATCTTATTTAATTGTCTTAGGAAGAATGTTGTTTTACCCTTGTGAGATTCTATTCTTGAATTAGGACTTATATTTGTCATTATTTTTTAACATATTCTATGTGCATAAGTTCATGGATCCTGGAAGCATATAGGGGTGCTAATCGAGCGAGTGAGCCGAGCTCAACTTGTGTTCAAACTTGGCTCAAATAGTTTGAAACTCGTTCAAACTCAACTCGAGATCGAACGAGTATTGAACATACATGCTCAAGTTCGACTTAAATATCTTTTATGTGTTCGAGTTCAACTCGAGCTTGAATATACTTAATCTGTTTAATTTTCCTGAGCTCAAACCTAGGGGTGCTAATCGAGAGAGCGAGTCTGTAAAACCCGTGACTCGAGCCAGAGTTTTACGGGAGTGAACCAGTCGGTTCAACCGTCGGTTCGAATCGAGTCAGCTTCATGGACCGCGAGCTGAGTTGAGGCCAGCTGTGAGTTATGAGCGATGAGGGTCATGTATGCTCAAATGTACGATGATAAGGCCTAAAAGATGATGAAAAATGGGTTATCAAGTATGTGGAGGTATGCAGTATTGATTGTTATTTTTATTTGATCGTAGAATAGTTTTAGGCCGAATAACGCATTAGGAGGCGTTTGATTATATTCGGGTGGGTTATTAGTTATAGAGCATGCCATTTGAATGTTATTGTGTTTGTTTTATTTTATAGAATTTTTCCATATTTTTCTAGATTTTTTTAAAATTTATTATGAACTAGCTATTATTTTGACTCGAGTAGGAATCGAATCAATATGTATTTACGAATCTGCCACTAGAGTGAGTTTTCTTCTTCCCTGACCATTCTCACCCAAACCCTCGCCGCCCCTCGTGCTTGTCGCCGCCACCACCGCCGCCAACGTCGTACAACCGCCGATCAACGCCGCCCCGCCCCGCCGTGCAGTCGCCGTGCCGCCACGACCCACCCCGGCCACCATCGTGCCGCCACAACGCCGGAATCGCCCCACGAAACCACCTCGACCGCCGCCACTCCGAGCCGGATTCTGTCGCCGTCTAGGCCGCGCTGCCGCCGCTGTGGCCCCGACGACCACCCCTCGCCGTCGCCGACGTTTCCCCACCATCCCGACCGCCGTTGAGGCCAACCGGAGCCCCGATAGGAGCACACTGCCGCCGCCGCCCGTTTTCAACGCCGCCGCCGACGGCCATCGCCACCGCAGGCTGCCTTGTTTGAGACCACCATCGGACCAAGCTCGTCGAGCTGGTGCCGATAGACCCCTTGATTGCCCCGTCCCGAATCGTCGCCGGAAAACCGCCGGAATCCACCGGAAAACCGCCGACACTCGCCAGAAAACCGCCGGAACCGCTGGAAAATTGGATTTGTGGGAAATTCACTAGATCACCCTCCGAACGCACCCGGTCCAATCTGATCGGACTTCGGACGCCGCTAGGTGCCGAATTCGAGTTTCGAGCCACGAAACGGAAATCCTAGCCGTCGCCGATTTTCGACGACGCGAGGTATAATTTATTTTTAACTTAATTATTTGAAAGTATTGATTATTAGAATTGCATGCTAGGATTGGTGAATTGTGTGTTATAATAATATGTATAAATGTAGATTTGATTAAGGATAAAATATGAAATTTGTTTGATTGAGTGGTGTTAAAAATGGAGACTAAGAAACTAATTAGGGTAACTAGGTAATGATCATGATCTAATGCAAACTAGCCTTAAGTAGACTTGCTAGAATTGATATAGGTTGATGTGTGTTGATTGATGCGTGATTGTGTTGATTGTGTGTGCATGCTATAGGATGTGTGATTCATCATGCGGGCATTAGTTTTTAGCTTGATTGTGTAGGTACGGTGTAGGAGCTCGCCGCCTAGGTGCGTGGACCTGTTTGGAGCTTCTACTAGGTCCGTTTAGGACTCGTACTCTGTTTTACGCTACTTTATTGTATATTTGATTTATCATGTGCAGGATGAGTTAAGTGGCATTTTATCGGATCCCACTTAACTCGGGCCATTTAGCCAACAGTTTTATTTCAGATTAATAACCCTCGAGGATGAGATCCCTCGAGTTTGTTTTCGAACTTCAGATCCAGCTCATGATGCCTTCGGGCCTATTGTATAAATCCCAACCCAGGCCTATATATATATAGTTTTCGTGTTTTTGGTGAGAGATGGAATGAGGGTTACTTGCGGCCACGTCTTCAGATAGGGCGTGTGCCCGGAAGAGCGGGCTCTGGAGCTGGGGAGAACCCACTTCGTTCCCGAAAGATCCGGACAACTCCACCTTTGAGTTCCTCAAACCCGGAGAAGTGTGGAGGTTTACGGGTACTGCAATGCAGCACATGTCTAGACTTGTGGTTCAAAGGGTACTGAAGGCGACTGCCTGAGAGTGCTCGGCCTTTGTGCTCAAGGCCAGGAGTAATATGGAAGGTGCAGAGGGCGGTAAGGAATGAAATTTGATGCGAGAAGCAATAGAGAAATGGCCACGGTATGAGAATGAGAAAGAAAGGGGGACGCTGTCGACTCGAGGGCGATGGCTCCCGTATGTGCCCTGATGAGAGTTCTTGAGGAAGTATATGGTTTTGATTCAACAGGAGAGTTTGCTCTCCTGTGCCAGATTGATATTAGTTATTTTCCGGGCTAGTAACACTCGTTACTGACATTTTTCTATATATATGTAGGTGAGGAATGCGAGCGATGAAAGCTGTCGGAATTGCGGAGGAGCAGCACGGAACCGCGCACACATGTACCTGCCGCGTGTAACGTATGTATTATGATGGTGTGTTATAGTTATGTAAATGATAATTTTGATGTATTTGCGTGAAGGAATTACTTGTTATGAAACAGACTGATAAATATGAATGAGTAGGGAGCCTTGGAGTTCAGACTCGGCTCAGGTAAAAACGAATGAGATAATGATTGAATGTCATGGTAGATTATTATGTATTACCGTATTTTCATAAAATAGTGTATATTTTCCTTTGGTTTCTCATTTATTATTTTATCTTGTCTTTGCTTGTACATCATAGCATAAATGTAGGACCACGTTAGAACCCAATTGTTCCCATTCATGCATTTCACATTTGCATCTCCATCTTGAAACGCTGAGAGTAGATCCTGGTCGGCTTAACCGAATCTAGTAGATTAGCGAACGGTTCGGTCGCCGGTGACATTTCTGGGTCGGTTCACGGGTGAGCCGAAACGGGGTGTTACAGAGTCAAGCTCAACTTGTGTTCGAACTCAGTTCGAATAGTTCGAAAGTCGTTCAAACTCGACTCGAGATCAAACGAGTTTTGAACATACATGCTGAAGTTTAACTCAAATATCTTTTATGTGTTCGAGCTCGAATATACTTAAACTATTTAATTTTCCCGAGCTCGAACCCAGCTCATTCGTGAGCTCAAAACTGGCTCGATTAAAAGTCAAAAGTACCTCACTTATAAAAAATGCAATCAATGTGGATTGAGCCCACAACCTTGAGGTCATGAACTTGAATACTTACCATCTCAACTATCTCACTTCTTTGTTATTATATTATATATAAATAAATAAATATAAAAACTATATTATTATATTATTTTATCGAGTCGAGTTCGAGTCGAGCTACGAGTCGAGTTCAAGTTATAACCGATTTGAGTCGAGTTGAACACTACCTTGCTCAAGCTCGGCTCATAAGATTCGAGTTCGAACTTGAGTATTTAAATGTCGAGTTTCGAGTCGTGTCAAGCCGAGCCGAACGCTAAATGCTCACGAGTTGGCTCGCTCAATTAACCCTAGAAGCATATCATATCCTTGAGTTTGGATATTTAGTGCTAATGCTTCATTTATATGTGGATCATGTAAACTTAAGGAATAATTTGGATAGCAATTAAAATATACTTGTCCAGTATCTAAAATAGATTCAATTACTCCTAATAAGGAATCATTGAATTTATTATGTCGTTTATCTCTTAAATATAATAATAATGAACTATTTAAGCCATCTCTAGTTAATTATTTAATAGGGATGATTCTAAATTGGAATTTTGGAAAGAAAGATTTATAAGTGGGCTATCTCCTTTATTTGTAGAAACAATTAGAAATAAATTAAGAAGCCACAATAATGGTACTATATCTTATGGTAATTTTACTTTTGGAAAATTACATAATGAGGTAGTTATTAAAGGATTAAGTTTATGTAATGACTTAAATCTTAAACAACAGCTTAAAAACAAATATTATTAGGAAAGAAAGAATTGGAGGAATTCTGTAAAGAATTTGGAACTTAAGTTTCTCCAATTGTTTCTCCTAAAATAAAAAATTTAAATAAGAATTTCAGTAAGAAATCTTTTATGAAAAGAAGACAAAACCCTATGGTAAAAAAGGAAATAAAAGATAAAGGTAAAAAAGTAGTTACTAAAAGAAAACCTAAACAGCAAACTAGTAAAACTAGACCAGATGTATTTTGGGACTGTGGTCAGTCTAGACACACACAAAATTAATGTAAATTAAGAAAGAAAATAAAAGAATTAAATATTCCAGATGAAGAAAAAGAAAGTTTACATTCTTTATTAGAAGAATTAAGTGATACATTTGAATATAAAGCTTTAGAAATAGATGAATCAGATTATTCAACTAGAGATTCTCATACTACATCGTCTAATTGTAAATGTAATGATATTTATGATACTTGTAAAGTATTAAATAATATAAGTATTAATATGATTAATGCGCAAGAATCCTTATTATTAGATTTAATAGCTATTATTCAGGATAAAGAACGAAAAAGATAACTAATAGAAAAGGTTATAGCTTCTACTAGAGAAAATAAGTTAAAACCAAAAATGGAAGCTATAGTTCATCCTTCATATTCTATGATAGAAGTCTTTGGTAGAATGAAAAAGAAAAACCTATTACATTACAAGATATTCGTCAAGAAATTAATACATTAAAATCAGAAGTTGTACAATTAAAAAAAGTATAGAAATATTAGAATTAGTAAATGGAAATAAAGATGTTGAATCTAATAAAGAAAGGGAAGATTTAAAAATCTTTGAGGATTCAGAGTTTCAAATAGGTGAAGCTTCTCAACCTCAAGGTTATTTAAATGTTATAGAACAAACTATTTCTAAAAAATATATACTAAAATTAAAATAATTCTTGATAAAAAGTTTTCATTAGAAACATTAGCTTTGGTTGATAGTGGAGCTGATAGAAATATAATCCGTGAAGGATTAATCCCCACTAGATATTATAAGAAAACAAAACAAGCGTTATCTACTACAAATGAGCAAAGATTAAAAATTAAATATAAATTACCTCATGTTGTTGTATGTATAAATAATGCATGTTTATTTTTAACTTTTATCTTGGTTAAAGATGCAGGAATAGAAATGATTTTAGGAAATCTTTTTACTGCAATTATAGAACCATTTACTATAGATGATACATGATTTCATACAAGGTTTAAATGTAAAAAAATTACTTTTAATTTAGAAATTCTTGCTCATAAGAAATTAATATCTATTTTAAAAAATCATTTCTTAAAATAAAACACATAAATTATTTAAAAGAAGAAGTTAATAATTTAAGTTTAGAAGAAAAATTAATTTCTAAAGATATTTTAGAAAAAAATAAATAAAATGAAAAAATTATTTGAAGAAGATTTATGTAGTGACTTGTCTAGTGCTTTCTGGTAAAGAAAAAGGTCTCAAGTTACTCTTCCATACGAAGATAACTTTCATGAATCTCAAATTCCTACTAAGGTAAGACCAATTCAAATGAGTAAAGAATTAGTTACTTATTATCAACAAGAAATGACAATCTTATTAAACAATAAATTATATATATCAGAACTAGTAAATCTCTTTGGTCCTGCTCTGCTTTCTACGTGTGTGTGTGTGTCTATATATATATATATGGACGTTCTGTTACGCGCTGCCATGTTTGGCAGCGCATGTTACGGCTACCAATTTTTCCACAGATTTTCCCTCCCCACTGCCCCCGCCGCCGCCGCCCTGGCCGCCACTGCCCCGTCCGCCGCCGCACCCCCCGCTCGCAGCCCTCCCCCCCACCTGCCCTGTTTCCCCGCCCCATTCGCCGCCGTGCCCCCCGCCGGCAGCCTTCCCCCCACCTGCCCTGTTTCCCCCTACCCCTTAAGCCTCGCCCCTGCCCGTCCCCTACCCGCAGCCCTCCCCCCACCCCCACTTGGTTCCCCTGCCCTCCCCCACCCCCTCCCCCCCTCCCCCCCGCCTGTTTCAGCCCACCCCTGCCGCGGCCCCGCTAGCCCCTGCCCTGTTTCCGCCACCCTCCTCGGCTACCCATTTCACCCCCACCGCCGCCCCGCCTGTCGACCGAGCTCCTCCCCACCGTCTGCTACCCTGGCCACCTCCACGCCAGTATCACCTGCATCACCGCTAGCGGTGGTGCGACAAAACACACGGGGAAGGAAGGAGCGATGACAATTTCGTAATAAAAATTTGACTCGGTCCCGACTCGAGTCAAATTTACGAAATATATTTTAAAAATAAAATATAATAAAATAAAAACTTGGCTCGTTCCTGACTCGAGTCAATTTTATGAAATAAAATTTTAAAATAAAATAGCATAGAATAAAAATTTGACTCGCTCTCCGCTGACGCCGCCGCTTGCCAACCGCCTCCCTGCCGCCACCCACACCCTGCCCCCGCTCCCCCACACCCACCGCCCCCTGCCCCCACCGGCCTAAGCCTCTTGCCTCACCTCCTGCTGCCCCTGACCACATCCCGCCACCCCTGCCCTCCTACCTCGTGTCGTCTCCCCTTGCCTCGTACTGTTTCCCCCTACCGCCTCGTTTCCTCTCCCCTCTTAGCCCGTTTCACCACAACCGCGTGCCGACGTCATGTGCAGCATCGCCGACGGTGGCGCGAAAAAATAACGGGGCGGGCGGGAGGAGAGGGCAATGGTAATTTCGTAATAAAAATTTGACTCGCTCCTACACCCTAATCAATATTACGAAATAAATATTAAAAATAATTTAAAAAAAATAAAATATTATAAAATAAAAACTTGACTCGCTCTTGCTCATGTCAATATTACAAAATTGATTTTTATTTTTTTTAAAAAATATAAAACTATAAAATAGAAACTTGACTCGCTCTCACATGTGATCGATCCTCACTCGAGTTAATATTATGAAATAAATTTTTAAAAAATATACAATAATTTTGTAATAAAAACTTGGCTCGATCCCAAATTGAGCCAAGTTTTTATTATAAAATTATTTTATATTTTTAATTTATTTTATAATATTGACACCATCCTAGGCGGGATCAAGTCAAATTTTTATTACAAAATTATTTTATTTTTTTAATTTATTTCGTAATGTTAACTCGTGTAAGGACAGAATCAAATTTTTATTATAAAATTATTTTATTTATTTAAAATTAATTTTGTAATAAAAACTTGACTCAGTTTTGTTAAGGACTAAATCAAATTTTTATTATAAAATTATTTTATTTTTTAAAATTTATTTTTTAAAATTGATTCAATTCATGACGAGTTAAAATTTTATTACAAAATTATTTTATTTTTTAAAATTTATTTCTTAATATTGACTTAATTTATGACCAATTTAAGTTTTTATTACGGAATTATTTTATTATTTTTAAATTTATTTCGTAATAAAAACATGAGTCGTGACCGAATAAAATTTTTATTACGATATTACCCCCCTCCCCTGTTTTAGAATAGGGCAGGGTGCTTGGGGCAGGGGAGGGAGGGGGGCAGGTACGGCGGCTGGGGGTGGGGGGCTGCGGCAAGCCGGGTTGGAGGCCCGGGGGCGGTGGCAGGGGGAGGGGCAGGGGCGGCAGCTAGGGCCGGCAGGGTAGGGGGAGGAGCGGGGGAGCGGCAAGCAAGGGGAGGGGCATGGGGCGGCGTGTGGGGGGCAGGTGGTGGCAGGCCGAGGGATAGCGGCCAGGGGTCGGCGACAGGGGAGGGACAGGGGGCGGCTGGTGGGGGGGGAGTAGGAGGTGGCATGACCCTGAGGCTGGGGGCGGCAACCATTTATAGTTGCCGGCAGGCATCAAGCGCGCCAGGCGGGAATGTTGGGGGTTGGACGGCGCCAGGCAGAGTGGGGCAAGGCAGGAAGGCACGCGAGCGGGAGGGTGGGGGCAAGGCGGTGGAAGGGGCGGTGGCTGATGGGGCAGGGGGAAACAGGGCAGGTGGGGGGAAGGCTGCGGGCGCAGGAAGCGGCGGTGGACGGGGCGGGGAGAAATAGGGCTGGTGGGGGGAGGTGTAAAACCCATGACTCGAGTCAGGGTTTTACGTTACCGAACCAGTCGGTTCGACCGTTGGTTCGAGTTGAGTTAGTTCATGAACCGAGTGCTGAGTCGAGGCCAGCTGTGAGTTATGAGCGATGAGAGTTAGGTGTACCTGAATATATGATGATAACGTTGAGAAGATGGTGAGAAATGAGTTATCAGAATATATGAAAGTATGCAGTATTTTTTTTCTTTTTATATGTTTGATCGTAGAAATAGTTTTAGGCCGAATACCGGGTTAGGAAGCCTTAGATTATATTTGGGTGGGTTATTAGTTATAGAACATATCATTTGGATGTTGCTGTGTTCGTCTGATTTTAAGAGATTTTTCCTATATTTTTCTAGATTTTTTTAGAATTTATTGACGAACTAGTTATTATTTTGACTCGAGTAAGAATCGAGTCAATACTTATTTACGAGTTTTCCATTGAGGGTATTTCTCTCCCTCTCGACACCTACCCTCCAAAACCCTCGCCGCCTTGTGCTCTCGCCGCCGCTGCCGTTGTCGACGCCGCGCTGCCGCCGATCGATGCCGCCCCGCTCCGCCGTGTCGTCGCCGTGCCGCCACGACCCACCCCGGCCACCGTCTCGCCGCCACGACGCCGGAATCGCCCCACAAGCTGCGACGCCCTCCCTCGTCGATTCGCCGCCGTCCGGGCCGCGCCGCCGCCGCTGTGACCCCGACGACCACCCCTCGCCGTCGCCGACATTTCCCCCATCATCCCGACCGCCGTCGAGGCCGGCCGCAGCCCTGATCGGAGCACGCCGCCGCCGCCACCCACTTTCGACGCCGCCGCCGACAGCCATCGCCGCCCTGGCTGCTTTGTTTGACACCACCATCGGACCAAGCTCGTCGAGCTGGTGCCGATAGACCCCCTGATTGCCCCGTCCCGAATCATCGCCGGAAAACCGTCGAAATCCGCCGAAACTGCCGACACTCGCCGGAACCGCCGGAAAATTGGATTCATGGGAAATTCGCTGGATCATCCGCCGAACGCACCTGGTCCAATCTGATCGGACTTCGGACGCCGCTAGGTGCCGAATTCGAGTTTCGAGCCACGAAACGGAAACCCTAGCCGTCGCCGATTTTCGACGACGCGAGGTATAATTTATTTTAACTTAATTATTTGAAAGTATTGATTATTAGAATTGCATGCTAGGATTGGTGAATTGTGTGTTATAATAATATATATAAATGTAGATTTGATTAAGGATAAAATATGAAATTTGTTTGATTGAGTGGTGTTAAAAATGGAGGCTAAGAAACTAATTAGGGTAACTAGGTAATGATCATGATCTAATGCAAACTAGCCTAAGTAGACTTGCTAGAATTGATATAGGTTGATGTGTGTTGATTGATGCGTGATTGTGTTGATTATGTGTGCATGCTATAGGATGTGTGATTCATCATGCGGGCATTAGTTTTTAGCTTGATTGTGTAGGTACGGTGTAGGAGCTCGCCGCCTAGGTGCGTGGACCCGTTTGGAGCTTCTACTAGGTCCGTTTAGGACTCGTTCTCTATTTTTATGCTACTCTATTGTGTATTTGATTTATCATGTGCAGGACGAGTTAAGTGGCGTTTTATCGGATCCCACTTAACTCGGGCCATTTAGCCAACGATTTTCCAGATTAATAACCCTCGAGGATGAGATCCCTCGAGTTTGTTTTCAAACTTTAGATCCAGCTCACGATGCCTTCGGGCCTATTGTATAAATCCCAACCTAGACCTATATACATATGTATAGTTTTTGCATTTTCAGTGAGAGATTGAATGAGAGAAATCCGACTACCGTGCTACGCGAGCGGGCACGTGTGAGTCGATAGTGGGCTCTGGAATGGTGTGTGGGCCGTTTCATTCCTGAGGGATCCTGACAACTCCACCTTTGAGTTCCTCAAACCCGGAGAAGTGTGGAGGTTCACGGGTACTGCAATGCAGCGCATGTCTAGACTTGTGGTTTCAAAGGGTACTAAAGGCGATTGCTTGAGAGTGCTCGACCTTCGTGCTCAAGGCCAGGAGTAATATGGAAGGTGTAGAGGGCGAAAAGGAATGAGATTTGATGCGAGAAGCGATAGAGAAATGGCCAAGGTATGAGAATGAGAAAGAAAGGGGGACGTTGTCGACCCGAGGGCGACGGCTCCCATATGTGCCCTGATGAGAGTTCTTGAGGAAGTATATGGTTTTCATTCAACAGGAGAGTTTACTCTCCTGTGCCAGATTGATATTAGTTATTTTCCGGGCCGGTAACACTCATTACTGACGGTTTTTCTATATATATGTAGGTGAGGAATGCGAGTGATAAAAGCTGTCGGGACTGCGGAGGAGCAGCACGGAACCGCACACACATGTACCTGCCGCATGTAACGTATAATGATGATGTGTTAATGCTATGTGAATGATAATTTAGATGTGTTTGTTTGGATGAATTGCCTGTTATGAAATGAACGGATAGATGTGAATGAGCAGGGACCCTTGAGTTCAGCCTCGGCTTAGATGAAAACAAATGAGATAATAATGGAATGCCGCGGTAGATTGTTATGTTTTGTCGTATTTTGATAAAATATTTATATACCTTTGTGGTGGACAGGTTGGCCCTTATTGCACTTTTAGGGGAAACTCTGTCTGTTTTTACGTAGTAGTATATATTTTCTTTTGGTTTCTCATTTATTGTTTTGTCTTGTTTTTGCTTGTACATCATAGCATGCATGTAGGACTGCGTTAAAACCCAATTGTTCCCATTCATGCATTTCATGTTTGCATCTCCATCTTGAGACGCCGAGGGCAGATCCGGGTCGGCTTAACCGAACCCAGTAGATTAGCGAATGGTTCGGTCGCCGGTGACATTTTCGGGTCGGTTCACGGGTGAGCCGAAACGGGGTGTTACAGGAGGGCTGCGGGTGGGGGGTGCAGCGGCAAACGGGGCGGCGGTGGGGCGGGGCGGTGGTGGGGGCAGTAGGGGAGGGAAAATTTGTGGAAAAATTGGTGGCTGTTGGATTCCGATCCAACGGCCACCAAAACGTGCACTGCATATGCGTTGCCAAACATGGTAGCGCATAGCACAACGTCCCTATATATATATATATATACACACACACACACACAAAAATATTCTGCCATGCGCTGCCATGTTTGGCAACACATATGCAGCGCATGTTTTGGTGGCCGTTGGATCAAAATCTAACGGCCACCAATCTTTCAACGGGATTTTGACTCCCCCCATTGGACCCCCGCCGCTGCGCCCCCGCTCGGAGCCCTCCCCTGACCTGCCCTGTGTTCCCCCCCCCCCCCACCGCCTTTTTGCCCCACCCCCGCCGTGCCCCCACCCGCCCCTGACCCGTTTCCGCCACCCTCCCCGACCGCCTGTTTCGCCCCCACCCCTGCCGCCCCGCTTGTAGACGGAGCTCCTCCCTGCCATCTACTGCCCTGGCCACCTCCACAACGACGTCACCTGCACCACCGCTGACGGTGGCGTGACAAAACACACGGAAAAAAAGAGTGATGGTAATTTC
Source organism: Piper betle (assembly GCA_033002965.1). Taxonomy (NCBI): domain Eukaryota; kingdom Viridiplantae; phylum Streptophyta; class Magnoliopsida; order Piperales; family Piperaceae; genus Piper; species Piper betle. Next base: position 43,820 of record JAURVB010008470.1, on the reverse strand, counting down.
GTAATAAAAATTTGACTCGCTCCCAACTCGAGTTAAATTTACAAAGTAAATTTTGAAAATAAAATATAATAAAATAAAAACTTGACTCGCTCCCAACTAGAGTCAATTTTATAAAAAAATTTTAAAAATAAAATAACATAAAATAAAAACTTGACTCACTCCCGACTCGAGTCAATATTACAAAATAAAATTTGAAAATAAAATAACATAAAATACTAACTTGACTCGCTCCTGATTCGAGTCAAATTTTTATTATAAAATAAATATTAAAAAATAAAATAATTTCACAATAAAATTTTGACTCTGTCTTTACTCGAGTTAATATTAGGAAATAAATCTTTTAAAAGATAAAATATTTTCCTAATAAAAATTAACATGATATCGTGCAATACGAGTCAATATTATGAAATGATTTTTTTAAAAATAAAATAATTTCATAATAAAAACCTGACTCGATCCCGTGCGACTCGAGTCAACATTACGAAATAAATTTTAAAAAAATAAAATATTTTCATAATAAAACTTGACTCGATCTTGCGCATGATCGAGTCAAGTTTCGATTATAAAAATATTTTATTTTTTTAAAATTTATTTCTTAACATTGACTCGAGTTGCACAGGATCAAGTCAAGTTTTTATTATGAAATTATTTTATTTTTTAAAAATTTATCTCATAATTAAAAACTTGACTTTATCCCGACTTGAGTCAATATAACAAAATTATTTTATTTTTTTAAAAAAATTATTTCATAATATTGACTCGTCGAGTAAAGTTTTTATTACGAAATTATTTTATTTTTTAAAATTTATTTCGTAATAAAAACTTGACTCAAGTTTGGATTGAGTCAAGTTTTTATTGCAATATAAATTTTAAAAAGAATAAAATAATTTTATTTTGGGGCCTTGAGACTTCTCGGATCATAGTCGAGAGGAGACCGAGTTAATTTTTATTGATTTGACTCTAGTTGATACTGATTCTATTTTTTATTTACTTGACTCGAGTCAGAGACCGAGTCAGTTTTTTTTGTTTTGTATTTTGTGAAATGTATTTCATAATATTGACTGTCAATATTACGAAAAAAATGAAGTAAAATATCATAAAATAAAATAATCTATTAGAACTCAATTATTTTATTTTATAGTATTTTACTATATTTTAAAATATTTTTTGAGATGTATTTCATAATACTAACTCGGGTCAGGACCGAGTCAAGTTTTTATTTTGAAACTATGTATGCCCATTTCTTTCCTTACTCGAGTCAATATTACGAAATGCATATCAAAAAATATTAAAAAATAGAATAAAATACCATAAAATAAAATAATCCACTATAACTCGATTATTTTATTTTATCATATTTTATTATATTTTTTATGTTTTTTTGTGATGTGTTTCTAATTATTGATTTGAGTCACTAGTGAGTTATTTTTTATTACGAAACTACCCCTGCCATTTTCTTCTCCTTTGTTTTCCTTGCCGCGCCACTCACCTGCTGGCCAATGATGTCGCTGGCGTAGCAAAACGGTGCGGGGGGGGGGAATAGGGGGCGTTGTGGTAAGGAGGGGCCACTCCGACTATCGGGGGCACGACACGGTTGGAAGGGGGTGGCCGGGGAGGTGGCGGGGGCCGAAAGGACGGCAGGGGCAGGTGGGGGCGGGAAGGCCAGGGGAGGGTGGTGGTGGCAGGGGGCGGGCCCGGCCGCGGTGACAAGCTACAATGGGCGACGACCGGCGGTCAGGCAGGTGGCGAAGGGCCGGAGGCCGAAGGGCGCTAGAGGAAAGAAGTGGAGGGGGAGGGGGATGTGGGGAGATTGCTGTCGGCCGTTGGATTAGATCCAACGGCCGACATTTGGTAGCGTTGGAACGCTGCCAAAAGGGGGCAGCGTACAATAGCTGCCCCCTATGTAATATATATATAAAGTTTTCCTCAGAGCTTAGGCAAAAAAATTTTTTTGCACAAAAACTTAATTTGGGCCGTCCGATTATAAGGATAACTCAAAATTTTTTTTAAGAGAGCCCAAATCTATTTTTTAAAAAATAATAATAATAAACTCCCCACGGTGCCAAAGGCCACTGCACCGCTGTGCTAGCCACATTCGGTAGCAGGCGGCCTTGTTTGGTTGCCCACTAGCCAAACCCAACCATGGGGCCACAAAAAATTTCATTTTTTTTTTTGTTACAGAGGCCAAACTTGGCCGAATGTGGCCAGGTCCAGCTGCGCAGCAAAAATAAATGGTCAGATCTATAGTTGTCGTCGACGTCGAAGGCGTGATGAGCTTGGCCACGTGACAAATGACAGTGCTCGGTGGCCATGACATTAAGGGCCACAAGGGCGTGGAGCAACTAGGGTACGTTGGGATCGCCGTGGGCTGGATTTGCTCAGGTCGGGGGACCTGATTGGTGGTGACTAGATATAGCCTCCCCACCACATAAGGTCGCGCAAGCAGATATCTAGACTTGGCCGCCCATGTCTGATTGCCCCGCGGCTAGATTTGGCCAGTAGGCGGCTAGAGAATGCCACCTGTGGCTAGACTTGGCTAGGGGCGGCCAGATTTAGCCGCTCTTGGCAACTTTTTTGTTTTTTATTGTGCGGTTGGGCGTCGTCGGCCATGTCCATTTGCCACTTGGTAGTCGGCGTCGTTGGGGGAAGTTTAGTTTTTTTTAAAAAAAATAATAAAGCTGGGTCGTCCTTATAATTATGTGACCCAGATCAAAATTTGAGATAAAAAAATTTTTCTATCCCGGGGGCATCCAAGGGCCTGTATATGTATATAAGTTTACACATAATTAATAGACAAAAAGTGAAATTTCATTTCATTTCATTTCTCAATAATAATTCTTAAGAATTTAAGGATAGTAATGAAAATTACATACTAATTAATTATTATTTTTTATAATATTAACTACTACAAATTCCTAAAATTTAGGAATAGTATCCCTAAAACTTATTGTTATTCCTTTCTTCATATATCAGAAAATAACAAAAATAAAACAACACCTTTTTTCTCCAAAACTACATAAATAAAGCCCTCAATTTCATATGTCGGAAGGAACTTATTACATATATATTAAAAAAAATTGATGCAAAAGAACAGACCAAATAATATCGACAACGATGCTTTATAAATTTAATTAATTGTGATTATTAATGAAATCAATCAATAATTTTAAAAAGTAAAGTTTGTTAAGAAACTTTTATGTGAAATTTTTTGAAAATAGGAAACAAATATTATTGAATTAAAGACATTATTATCTATACAAACAATTTTGATCTAAATTAGGCGCGGTGGTGGTGGGGACGGCGGAGATCAGAGATCGAGGGGAAGGGCGGAGGATGGACGGAGAAGACGAAGGCGGAGGGCCGCGGCTGAGCAAGAGGTTCGGCGACAAGGGAGGGGAGGTGGACTACAAGACGACGGCGGGGACGGCGTGGAGCCACTCCTACCTCAACCAGAAGCCCTGGCACCCCCTCTCCTACCCCAACCAGCGCCGCAAATGGATAGCCGAGCAGTCCGAGGCCCAGCGCAGACGCCGTTCCGAAGAAGTCGCCCGCGAAGTACTCTCTCCTCTCCTCTTTTTCATATTCCTATATATGCCTATCAATTTCTTTCTACGATATGGTTTAATCCTACAATGTTTCAATTCTTTTTCATATTCATATGCCTATCAATTTCTTCCTACGATATGGTTAATTCTTCAATGTTTCAATTTTTTTTTTGTTGACTGCTATTTGTTTGCAGTTTGCACAGGAGCAGGAGTTCTTCCGTCAGACTGCTCTCATCTCCAAGAAGGAGAAAGAGAAGGTCTTTTTGTTTTTGTTCCATTTTGATTCTCATTTTTTTTATTTGAATCATCCATGTGCAAGTATGGCTGGTTGGAAACAAGGGGGTTAGTGAGAGCGTGAATTAGACTTAGATGGTTAAAGTACATGATAAAATGGTATTTCACTGTGAATGTACGTACATGAATCAAAACTAAGATGTTAGTGAGATAAATGTACATGATAAAATGGTATTTCACTGTGAATGTACGTACATGAATCAAAACTAAGATGTTAGTGAGATAAATTATATAAGGTATATCAATTTGCCTCACCTCCTTAGCATCCTCACCTTCTTTTCCGAACAGCCCCACTACTCTATTCTGCCTTCCCCTCATCCAACATCAGAAATTCAAGTTAAGTTCATACATGTAAATATTTTTTCCCCAGAAAGCCAAGTATGTTGATGGTCTGATTTTGAAGGAAAAAGAGTGTTTGTTTTCAATCGGTGTGTTTGCTAGGAGCCCAACGCCTTCACTGCTGCTGCCCTGAGATCTTTCATTGGCTTAATGGAAAATGTGAAAGATCAGAAGAAATAATGGATCATTCTCAAACTTGATAGGTGATACTATGTAAGCACCTTGTTGTTGCAGTAGATTACTGATGAGGATGAAGGAGAGAAATAAAGAGGGAGGGTGGGTGACGGTGGAGGGAAGATAGAGGAGTAAAGAGATAAGATCGGGAAGGGAGGAGGAAAGATGGCGAGGAAGGTGGGTGAGGAGGAAAAGAAAATGTAGGTTGCAGCGTGAATCAGATTTATCACCATGAGAGGTGTGCAATCTAATTTACAGCTTTTACTTGTTAAGTCCGTGAATCTCATTCACCATATACGTGTCCTGTAAATATGATTCACATTTACAATATATTTTCACTAACCTGTTAATCTGAATTGTAAAATTAATTCCCGGCCTGTCAATCTGATCGACAATTTCACTATTGTTTCCACTGTTTTCTGAAAATTAGCTCTCTTATTTTTATTTATGACTTTGGGATTTGATGAGTTGATTGTGGACTGGTGTGGCTATGAATGATCGCAGGTGGAGATGATGAAGGCTGTGAGTTTTATGTACGTTCGTCCTCCTGGTTACAATGCTGAAAGTGCAAAAGCTGCTGAGCTTGAAGACGAAAGAAGAAAAGAAGAGAACTTGACAGTCGAGGATAAGCCTCCTGATGATGGTTCCACTTCTATGTATACAGCTTGATAATGCAATTGTTGGCTCTTTCTTTTGTTTTTTATTTGTTTTCCAGTTGAGGGTGGCAGTATGTCATAGCCTTTTATTTCTTCTTTGTTGAGGTTTAGATGGCTCTACAGTTTGCTTGAGATAACATCGGCATATGCTAATTTTGTAGGCTTGGAGTTGCCAATCAAAAGATTGCAAATGAGGAGAAGAAGGGTAGGCCAACAGATGTGTTTGGCCGAGCTTTACCTACAGAACAAGAATTTGAAGTACTAAAAAATGCACCAAGGTATAAATGTGTTTTACCCTTGTTCTTTCAAATTTTTTGTGTTTTTGCTGAAGTCTGATCTACTTAAAAGAAATCGTATGATTAGAAACACTTTGCTAGCATTTGAATGAATGTAATTGGATGCCTTGTTATTGAGCATCAGCATATGGCTTTTACTTACTGCTGTGGTGTAGTGTAGAGGGGTCATCCACGCTAAACTGTGCCAAGACAATCCTCTATCTTATCTGGGGTAAAACCATTTTGACTAGCATGTGTTTGAAGGCCTCGCCTGTAGGTTAAAGAAGGCATCAAGGGGAAGGTAATGATGAGAAGTGGACTCCCTAATCAAAGAGAGTGCTTGCTCTATCTCATCTGGCTGCCCCCTAGGTTGGAGTCCAAGTGTGGATTACTCTCACTCGCAATTCATGCCAGCTGAGTGCAATGATAGGCTGTTAGATTTTGCTACATAGTTTAGTGTCATTGTTGTTGAGTTATAGTATGTAAGGCAAAGTATGATAAAACTGTTCTTCGTTTGATGGTAGGAGAAAGTTAAATGATCTTTTAGCATGAAATAATCATCGTAAGATACTGTCTTGTAACCTTTGTTGTTTTGCTAATATATCTAACATGCAGATTGGATACTGGCATGCCAGCTCGCGTGAAACCTTTTGGTGTTGAGGTTCGGAATGTGAAATGTGTTAGATGCTCCATGTATGGCCACCAAAGTGGGGACCGTGAATGCCCACTGAAAGATGCTATAACAGCAAATGAAGAGAGTCGTTTAAAAAGAGATGATCCTTTGACTGCTATAGTTGCGCAAACAGATCCAGGAGAGGTGACTGGTGACTGTTCTTAATCAGTCTGTGTATAAATGTTACTTGCTATAGTAATTTTTCTGTAATGTAAAACGAAACCTTAAATTGCAAGAAGAGCATATGAGTTACTGCATTTTTATTGCTTTTTTTAATTTCTTGTCAGCTATCTCATACAATTTGTGCTTGTTGTATCGTCTAGTTACAATGAAACATGTTTGATTTTATAGACTGATATTTGTTCTTTACCAGCCATTGAAGTGGGAAATGAAGCATAAACCAGGTATGAGCCCTCCTCGTGGTGGATTTAGACCAGATGATCCAAACCAGCAAATAGTAGCAGAAGACATTTTTGATGATTATGGAGGTACGTACCAATTCAGTTCATTATGACAGACTATGTGCGCTTCCTTTCTTCCCAGATTGACTTGTTTTTAATGCAATTAGGATTCCTAAGTGGAGGTGGCATTCCTGATTTGCTAGCTGATTTCTCTACAAGGAAATCATCCCGGAAACGTTCCAAGAAAAAAGTAAACGTAAAGACAAATTGTCAAAATCGAAGCATGGCACTGATTTTGATGATAATGAAGTTCCTCTGTCGGATACTGACTCTGAAAAAGAAAAGAAAAGATTAAAGAGGAAGGGAAAGAACGAGTATTCTTTGAATTTGAGTGTGTCATATCACTCTGATTCAGAAGGCAAAAGGAGGCAGAGGAGTAAGGAAAAACATTCTCGATATCGGCAGAAGAGATATTCCAGTTCGTCAGATCATTCTTCTGATGATGAAAGAACAAAAAAGAAGAGAGGAAAGACCTCCCGATATGTTCATGGTACCTCATCAGACGATTCTAGTTATGACCATAGGCATAGACGGAGCAAACACCGTTGATCATTTCAACGTCCAGTGCGCACACAATTTTATTCAGTGTTGTTCCTGTGCTGAAAAGCATGTGCAATTTGGCCTTCAAGGATCTATGCTCAAGAGGCTGCCACAGGTTTTCAAGTTCCTTATTTATGCCGACAGGAGGTGTGAGTTATTGGAATGAAGGCGCTAACAGCAAGCAATCACAAGGCAGTGCTGATTGATCATTGAAGTGTTTCTGGCTAGCGTACATCAACATGCTAATTACTCCGCCCTTGTTCAAGCGTTGTTGCCTAAGTAAATGCCATAGGGTCACGATGTTTCTTCAGATGATAATGATAACTCTTGTGGATTTCTGACAGTTACTCCCACTTGAAGTTATTATCTCATGCCTAATTTTTAAAATTGAAATCGAAGGAAACATCATCAGAAAGTGCTACAACTACTAAACCGGGCACTAATGGTTTGATCTGACGTGACAGTCACTCATAGTAGCAAGCACATTTTTTTTGTTATAACAATCTGCTTGAAGAAAAAATGAGGCATTTTGTTTCTTAAAACAGGAATTGATCATGGATGATTTAGAAAAAAAGGGAGCACAAATGAGCAAATAGAGACTTCAATTATCAAAACAGCTTATAATCTTTCAAAAATATAAATAACTAAATAAAAACAACTTATTTGTTATAGGGCGGGAATGCTCAAATTTCCCGCGCTTCTTTGCTCCTCCTGTGCATTTCTTCGCGGGCGAAAGCGTTGCTCCAGGGATCAAAGAGCAGAGACGATGATACAGGTCAAGTGTGGTTGCGGCGGCGGCGATTGTCGGGAATGGGCGATCCTGGAGCTGCAGGGCGTAGTTGAGGCTCAATCCAGCATCGCCGATCGTCTCCAAGGCCTCGAGATTGGACGCCTCTGCCACACTTCCTCGCCGGTTTGCCTCTTTCTTGATTGTTTCTCAAATTTTGGGCGCTGCTTTTAGCTGTTCCAGGAGCATTATGATAGACAAGTGGGGTTTTAAAGCTAGGGAAGGTTAACTAATTTGATGTTTCTAAACCAATCCAGAAATGTGACAATGGCAGTGTGGGTTTCTTTTCATGATCAGGCTTGAAATTTGGATGATGGCTATTGTTTTTTTTCTCAGGGAAGCTACACATTCACGGTTGGGTACCATGAACTATCCGGGAAGAAGATCGCTCTTAAGAAGCCATTGTTGGTTATGCAGAAGAAGAGATTTTCCAACCCAGATTCTCCCAATTCTTCAACGGCAGAGCTGGAGATCATTGGAATCATCCGCCACAAGGTCCTGTTCGATACCAGGCCTAAAGCGTTGATTTCAAGTTAGTAGTTTTACCTTCCAAATTATCACTCAGCATCTCTTGAAATTTTTGATTGGTTACAGGATTAAAATATCAGTTTCCATTTGCAAGTTTTGTTTGACAGATTATGATCGTTAATTAATTAATGGTCATATACTTTGCACTTTCTTTTTTGCCTCAGAACCGCAAGCGAAGGAGAAGAAGATCGTGCCAACAGTGGATTAATGGTCTCTTAGTTGTAAGAGGTATAGATAGATTTCGGTTTGGTTGCCAACAAAGTACTTGGATTATGAGATGATTTACATGTTTCCGCTTTTGTCCTGATGCTGTTTTTTCATCTTTTTCTTTTTTCCTCTACTAGAAGTATCTTCTTAGTTAAGTTATTCTACTCTCTCTCTTAACTATTAACATACTCCTCCACTGTTTCAGATGATTTTTGTAAGGCTTATCTTATTATTTAAGTACTTTAGAACATGCGAACCTGATTCAAATATACAATTTTAAAATATGAAGTAACTTGAAAACACCCAACACAAAGCGTCAAAGAATCCTAACACCTGCATGCTGACCCTGGGCCATTTGGTTAATAGGTGACTGTCCAGAGGTGTTTCAGATGACATCCAAACCCATCCAAATCAAAATGTCACTGTAACTCACCTACTATTTTACTTCTAAATTAGTTCAAAAAGTCGAGATTACACAATAAGGAGTGAGGGGTATTGACACTGTTAAAGTAGATTTACGGTATAAATAATATTTAAGTGTGAATCTACTGTAAATCAAAATTACACATGTTAGTGAATTCCTTGTTAGTTCAAGTTCTTGAGGACTTTCATGTTGTGTTGTAAAGTAGCTATCCAGTTCTCTTCTTCCTTTGCAATCCCATCTGCTATTAAAAAAAACTTTAAACTTGCAAGATTGCATCATCTTTTTCTCTTCCACTTCCATTTTCAGAACTATCCAATTACTTTCGCCCATGGGTTTTTGCTATAGGCATGATTTGTAAAGTTGTGAACTCTCTTTTTACAAGCTAAGTTGTGAACTCATTCTATCTTTATCCACATTGTGGTATATAACATAGCAGCTTGAGATCAACATATTAATGTGGAAAGCTTCCACCTTTGGAACTCTCTTTTTCCTTGTATGCAGCTCCAACGAGTTGGCTTCGCGTCAGCAGCTACAATAACCTCTAAGGTACCACCACATAACATTTCGCCTATCCCAAGACCTCCCCATACCCCAGTGCCGACCGATCGTTCTTCTCCCCATCCCCGTCTCCTTTTCCACCGTCTTCCCCTTCGGTTGCCTCGCCTTCCTCATCTCCTCTGAAGACCTGCCTTGGGAGATCACAGCAGGTACATGGGTGTTTACCAACGCCGCCATCGCTGTCTCGCCCGTGGCAATCTTCGAGTCGTCGAGTTCGAGGGCATCAACAATGAACCCAAGGCGTAGTCGCAGTGGCTGATGCTGCCCCAGTCGACCTCAAGAGCCCCACGTCTCCTTTGGCGGTGGTAGGGAGTGTGAGGACAGGGGCGTGAATCAGATTTGTCACCCGGAGAGTTCTGCAATCTGACTCGCGCTTTTTCCTTCGCAAAACCTGCAAATGTCATTCGCCGTATACATTGGGTGTAAATACCATTCGCACAGAAATTTACATGTTCACTAACTCTTTAATCTAAACTAAAATTAGCTTCAACAATTTCACTAACCCCCCAGAAATAACATCTATCGAATTATAAAAGTAATTATAAGTCCAAAAAGACACCGCCAGAAACGACCATTCAAATGGCCATTCCATGTTTACATGCAGTTTGGGAACACTTTCTACAAAGCCAAAATAAAAAAACCACAACAGAAGCGAAGCAAAACCAGATGCTGCAGGCGACAGTGTTCGCTCATAATCTCAGGCTCCGCCACCGGTGCCTACTTCACGTCCAGAAACTCAACCTCGCCAAAGGTTGCGGCAATAGAAGCAGCTGGTTTGAAGCTATGCAGCTAGAAAACTTCAAGGGGCGTGTTGAACACGAGAGTCAAGTCAGCTCGCGTTTCCCACGTCCACAGTTACTTATGTGGTAAGTCCTTTATTTTACGTTTAGTTCTCAGAGTTTGTTACATCCTCAAGGTCGTCTCCCAGGCACCCGAACCGATCTCCGAACAGGCACCACAATTTCTTTCTTAACCTTGCTTACAGTGGGAGGGTCATGGCTTTTACGCTTATGAGTTTTATTTGCTAGCTGTTTCGCCCTTCTCGATTCCTCATTAGATTCACCCTTTCCGAGACCGTTCAACTCAACACTTGTTGGATTCCTCTCCTGGCTCAACTTGTTTTCCACAACAGTCGGCATGTTCTGATCCAAGGATTGATCGGCGTTTGATTCAATTTTCTTGACATCTGCAGTGGTAAAACAAGACCATTATATGTGTATCACTTATAAGCTGCTAGTTTGTCATCACATGGGTGACATAAATAATCTAAGCTACTTGGTTTGACAGATGCCTGACCTTCAATTAGCACTATCCTCAAATTTGGGCTTAAAAGAAAATCAAGATTAAAATTTGTTTAAATTTTCTAATTGTTTTATATACATTCCTAAGAAGAATAGAAGCTTTATTCTACAACCAAATCAAGCTGTTTAAAAATCATTCATAAAACTTCTCCTGCCTCCTAAGCCTATATCACATATGCTTTTTTTGTTTCAGTTTCAAAGCAGAACCACAAAGATCTGCAGTTTCTATCTAAGCCTACCTAAGGTTAGAAGTAAATACTGACCATTATCATGATTGGAAGGGGGTTCATGAGCCAATCCTGATGAGTTATTGCTTGATGTTTGTCCCTCAAAAAGAGACCGACATGCTCTTGAAGGCCTTAGATAATCTGAATCAATACTAGCAGGCTGCATAGGTGACATAGCAGGCTGCGTAGGCGAAACGTGAACAGAACAATCAATTTTCCGAACGGTTGATTCATACAACAACCATTTGAAATTTGAATCTGAAGTATCTATGTTAAACTCTAAGAAAACTTCTGATGAAAAACAAAAGGAAATCCCAATTTTATCTTCAAAATCATAGGAAGCAGATAAAGGTATAGAATTCTAATCAACTTTATTATTTACCACACTTATTATTAGCTGGTTGAGTTTCTTTGAATTTGGTAATAGCTGGTTGAGACGTTTCCTTTAATTAATCACATTAAAAGTTCATCGGAATTGAAATAAGCTCAATAAAATTTTCCGCCCGTTTCTTATAGCAGCCATTGCTGCCTTCTTTGCTATCAATCTGGTTCCACACTTGAGCCAAGGATTTGAACTTCAAGCCAGTAGAAGGATCAATATGGTACTATCCAAAAAATAAATAATAATAATAATAATAATAATGATGATGATACTGTACTGAATGATCATGTTAATTGAATATAATTCAGCTTCAATCAGACTTAGTCATCTCGTTACTTCAAACACAACAACATTTCCTGCTGTCACTCTAAACAAGAGAGAGGAAAAAATATAAACCTTGTCTTGGCGTCCATCAGTACGAGTTTTAATCCCTGTTATCAATTCCTCAGGCAGCCATTCATTTGATTCCTTTTGCAGAACAAACTGCCGATGTAATGTGAAGGCGAGATTATGAACATGGTGAAAAAATGCATAATTTAGCCACAACTTACAGTTCCGTTTGCATTTGGTGCAGAAAGAGCCTTCTCCGTAGGAATTTCAGGACTTAAAGCCCTAATGTATCTTAAGACTTCATTCTTAGAACGGAATCTTTGCCCATTATTAGGATTTATATAGTACTGCAATACAGATTAGAAGGATTTTGATCACCCAAAAAACCAGAAGAAATTGCACTGAAAAATAACCAAAGCATATGAGGTGATTGTTTCATCGATATAGTAAAGATCAATCTAAGATTACTAAAGTACGAACAACAGCAAGCACAACAACCTAGAACTCATTATCAAGCAAATTTCAGGTATGATAAGAACACCCCTATAAAGTTCATTATGCTAATGGCAGGTGCATAATCTTAACGATAATGTCACAAACTCAGATGAAAATGAGAAACCTAAAATTTTCATCATTTCCCGGCGAGGAGTTCAAAACCTTGTCCTGACGACCATCACGGCGAGTTTTACTCTCTGTAATCCATCCCACAGGCAACCATTCATCTGATACTTTTTGGGGGCCAAGCTGTTGATGTAATACAAATGAGAGATAATAACATGTAGGAAAAAACACATTCCATGGGCTTACTGTTCTTATTACATTCAGTGTAGAAACAGCCTTCTTCAGAGGATTGCATGTGGCGTTTTCAGGACCTGAACACTTTCCATATCTTAAGACTTCATTCTTGGACCGGAATTTTCGCCCATCCACTGGATTTGTATAATACTGCTATGCAGATGACAATGGAAAGTAATTGCATGAAAAATAATGCTCTATAAGCGATGGTTCAAGGGCAACTTAAAGCAGAATAAGAGCACCAAACGAAAGTAACTTACTATGCTTGTCTACTCTGTCATGCAAGCACTCAACAACAATGGACCATATGACATTTTCTTAGAACATTTCAATATGAACCAAAAGATATAGTATTGATACCAGTAAGAGCAACAGCCTAGAACTCATCACCATGCTACAGGATATTATAAAAACCACCTCCAAGGGTAGTGGTATTTTGCAGTGTCACTGAAAGAAATGGTATCATTGCGTTCTAATTTAAAAGAATAACAGACATCCCATAAACAGAAGAGACTCTGGATCATGGTCATTGCTCCTCTCAGCGCTATCTATGTGTGTAAGAGAAAACACAGAGAACACAGAACAATTACACTGATATCCACATCAAAAGCAGCAACAATCTGGCAGCACATATGACAACAGGCAAACATATCATCAACCCAGTACAGATTATTCAGCTTTGCTATGGCTAGCAAATGAGTGTGGACTAAACACGACTTTGTAAAAACCGGCGGGCTTTTCTACCTGGTAAAGTGTGAGGAGGAAGGAGACGAGAGAAGTGGCGAGAAGTAAGACAGACCTTATCCCTCCGACCGGCGCTTGAACCGCCCAACCTCGTGCTCACCACCATAGTCCATCCCAGCGGCAGCCACTCCGGCGGCGGCTCCTCCGTGGCCATGGATCCAAAAGACCCAACTTTATCCAAGCCGGAACGTCTCTCCTCTCTCGAGCTTTAACGACATGAATTCCTCGGTGTTCGCAAAACGCTAGGGACAGGGCGCAAGCTTCGTGACACTTCACCCGACACACGTCCGGGACAGGAAGGTCAAAAGACTAAAAAGACCCAACTTTTTGCGTTTCTTCCTTGGATGTGTGAACATGTTGGTAACAAAAAAGAGATTACTCCGTTATCTATCTACTTACCTCCATTGAATCATAAACATGGCGTCGTCAGTAGGAAAAAAAAAATCTTTTGTTCATGGGTAAAGTGAGGTTTTGTTTTTCCTGGCCACCCATTTCTAGCTCTGATATACGTTGTGCATTGCTCTGTGGCTCCTTTCTTTTCCCATCAAGCCATTGGTGCATTGCGCAACCCTGTCTGAATGCCTCTTTCAACCCTCTCTCCCCCGCCGCTGGCTCCATTAAGTCTTCAATCTTCCAAGGATGGTTTCAACCGTCAGTTCACGTGCAATTCTTGCGTTCTTTCTTTTTCCTGTGGATTTTGTTCAGAGAAGGTTTTGTCTTTCGTATGACGATGGTTTGGTTTTGGCTTGTGAACGAGTCAGGTGTCTATGGAGGAATGAAGCGAAAGGTTGGCTTTTGGTGGGCGAACCCCCGTCGGAAAATGGCTCCTCCCGCGCATCATTCTGGAATAAGAACAGAAGCAACTTCTGGTTGCGCAAGGACAAGGTTTGTTTGATGCTTCCTTCGTCGCCTTCTCTGAACCGATTTTTCTCGAAGAACAGTCACATATCAATATACTCGATCTTATGATTGCGTTTCTCAATATTATTAATATGAATTTTGGAAATGTTTTCCACACACCATGTTCGTTGCATTTTTTTCCCCCTCCTTGCATTTTTTTTCTATGATGTTCAATATAATTGCACGTTTCAGTTTTGACTAAATGATTCCAGTTATTACATGAGTACTAGAACGCTTGCAGCTTATTGTGAAATTTGTCATTGTAGGAAAGTTGTGGAGCATATTTATCTGATTAAAGCCAGAGAGGATATTTCCGAGTATGAAGAGAAAGATATGCTAGATTACCTTTATACTTTCCAATATCACATGAATGGCATCATTGCTATTTCATTGGGTGAGGCCTGATGTCTTCTTTACTTCTCTCTTTCAATTACTCTTTTTATTACATTCATTTATGAGTGAACTCAGATCCTTGCATGCAGCAAGAAACCGAAACCGGAACTAAGAATAATAATTCGTCAGTTTTTTACACTTAAATCATGAATATTGGATGTTCTGGTTTTTCTTTGAAGAATTTTTATTACTTTCAAACTTGTCCATTGAGAAATAAAAAAATTATGTGACCTGAACAGGATGTTGAATGCTCTCTGGTATAATAAACCACTGTTGATTAAGATGTAAGTTTCCCACATAGTTCATTTATTGTGGATTTGAATGACAAGAAGGTATTTTCTCTGGAGGCAGGTCGACTTTCAGATCCTAATGCTGATGGTTTTACGCATGCTGCATTCATGCGCTTCCAGAAAATAGATGATCTTGCTAAGTTCTATCAAAAGTCTGCATTGGGAGTTCTAAAGGAACATGTGATGCCTTACTGTCATGTATGCCCTGGCAAGTAAACACCATGACTCTGCGTCTGACCTTCATTGGAGAAATTTTTGAGCTACTCAAAATTGTCATAAATTATGCATAGATGATATGTTCTTTGCTAGGGGTTGATATCTGTGGATTTTGAATCTGAAGTGGAGGATGATATCCTGCCTATTTTTCGAAGAGGAGAGGTTTGTCAACAATCTGTTCTTTAACATGTTCTTGCGATAGTGTAATCATATGCATACGTTCATTGATGAAATTTTGCAACATTACCTTATGTCTCATTCTAGCTTTTAAAGAATATCACCATTTGATTGGTTATAGCAACTATATATCGATTGTTGCACGTATAAACTATTTAGTCAGGAGTTGCTGTTGAAGTACAAGAACTGATCTTGATCAAAGCTACCTATATTTTTTATATGAATGAACTGTCATGCTCATTCATGAACCTTGGAAACTGCTTTGTTGTTTAACTTCTGAACCTACTATCAGAACACCATCCAGCAAATCACAACTGGATATTCTCAGTAACTACTTTTCACTGAAACAGGAGTTCAATTATGGGGTGGAATTTGTCCTTCTAATCTCAGTAACTGAGGATGCACTCGGAAGGCCTGTGGAAGATGCAATGGCAAATCTTGCCAGCCTAACAAGAAAATTTGAACACTTGATCGTGCAAGCCACCCAAGGTTTTTTTTTAAAAATTAAAATTAAAAAAGATGTTGTGCGCTGCCCTTATCCACAATCTTCACCTGAATGATTTTTGTTGGACACATTTTTGTAAGCCAAGTATTAAGAGAGAATTCCAAATAAGTTAGGTTTCTTTTTTAAGGGGATAACCCTTACAAACCCTGACAAGATATATCTTTTAATTAAGATATGACTTGGGGTAGGAGTCTTATTGTTTCTCTATAAATAAGAGCATTCTATGCACATGAAACATAACTTTTCTATTGAGAAAAAAATTAGGGTTTTTTCTACCATACTTTGGAGACTAGGATTCTTCTCCATCTATAAGGGGATTTAATTTGTGAGAACACCTTCCATCCATTTCCTTTATAAGGTACATACTGTATTTTATATTTCAATCATTCTTCAATTTCGAACTCGCAGGTTATAATATTAATCCTGAGAGCAAGGACTATACACATGGTGCAGTCATACGTTTTTCGTCTTGTGAGTCATCTTTATTGTTTTCTCGCAAAGAACCTTGCATTCCTCCAGTCTTACAGCAATAAAAAGCAAGACAGTTTGTAATAAGATAATAAGCATATTTGGAAGCAAGTTCAATTGTGCATTTAATTTCTGTACTTGTTTCCGCTACTTGCATTTGACTTCATATAAGAAATATTCATTTGGGTGTACCAACTTACCTGTCTTGCAGTTGAAGCACTAGAGGCATTCACAGGAAGTATGGAATACAAAAATGTATGCTAGTTAAGAAACTCATTGGCATTCTTATAGGAATTTCTTATTTGGTTATCTTTTTCAATTTTTCTTTGTGCATGATTTTTACAGTGTTTTTCTACACATGAAAATGCAGATGTGGAGCTCCAAATTTGAACCAATTGCCGGAAAATCACTTGCAGTTTCTTTCAGCGTCGATCCTGTGGGCACTGACATAATGTAGCCTGCATTATGACCTTGACGGATCACATCTATGTTCTGAAAAACACAGGAGAAAGTGATGCGTAGCCAAAAGCACACATTTTTATACAACCAAATTTACCAAGCAAAGTTAAAGCATTTTTAAGTGTTTATGTTGAATGGTTCTCACTACCGGCAATCCCAAAAAAATTTATAATTTATGCATTATGGAATCGTAACATGTTGACCTAATGGTAGATGGAATCCAGGCTTCTGATTCGTTACACAATTCTTGTCTATGTCCAACATATAGATCAACACCTGTAAATAGGAAAATAATACTTGAAACAAATCAATCAAGTACATATATACGGGAGGCGATGTCCTGAACCAGCCAGTCAAATGCTTCAAGAAGGCCTTCTCCAGAGTATGCGCTGCATCCTACAATTTTCCAATGCCTAGTTCTATCAATTCCATCCAAATTTAGCACCTGCACAACAATTGATATATGGTCAAGACCCAAAAATTTGGAGAGATTCCGTAAAGGACTTGTAGAAAGTAGTGTAGTTTGAGAATGTTTGGAGAAACATATCAGAGTCATGCAACGACCAATTACGTCCATGTCTAAATCTTGAAGTAAATCTAAGAAAAAAGTCATTTGCTGCATAAGAATATTTTTAGAGATGTACAAAAGCAAGAAATAAATGG
Source organism: Piper betle (assembly GCA_033002965.1). Lineage (NCBI taxonomy): Eukaryota > Viridiplantae > Streptophyta > Magnoliopsida > Piperales > Piperaceae > Piper > Piper betle. Next base: position 26,509 of record JAURVB010008470.1, on the reverse strand, counting down.
AAAAATCTCTTGCCTTCGCTATCTCATCGGGAGAAAGTGCACCCTGTATGTCTTGCTTGTTGGCTAATACCAGCAAAGAAGCTCCAGCTAATCTCTGTCGGAAAAAAATGAACATTGTTGAGCAATCACATCAAGAAAAACTCTTTTCAATACAAAACAATTCTTAAAATTTCCCCGACCTTAGCTGTGGTTGTGAATCATATTAAATTATCAAACAGCATTGAGCAAGACACAGATCTAGCTGATATTTACATTGCTTAAAGGGGCATACAACATGAAGCATACGACAAAAATTAATGTGATCTATGTTTACCTCTTCCTTCAGAAGGTTGTCCAGCTCCAATTTACAATCACTTAACCTCCTCACATCCGAACTATCCACAACCCAAACCAAACCATCTGTCTGTTCAAAGTAGTTTCTCCAGTAAGCTCTTATAGTTCTCTGTCCACCAACATCCCATATATTAAGTGTATACCTAAAACATAAAAAGAATGAACTTATCGTACACAGGGCATCACACATATAGTATAAAAAACATTCACGCATATATCTGATCATCATATGATTTTAGCAACGACGGCATTGGTATGTCTATTTGTATATCAGATAAATATACAGAAAGGAACACCTGATAGAAGAGCACAAAAGTGCTGAAGTAAAAAATTTGAGGAACTAATGTGTGTTAATATGGAGCGGAAAATGAAAGATAATGACAGCTTTGGCAGGTTTGAGATCTCCCAGATAGCATTCTAGAACAAACGCTTTGGAAAGTAAAAAATGAAGTTCAGCAACAGAATATAACTGCACTTACACTGCGAAATCATAGAGTTCCAAGAAAGCTCATAGAAAACAATAAACAGAAGATGGAAAAGGATCGTGTGCTTAAAAGACATAGTGCTTAAAAAACATAGTGAAAAACATTTTGAAGAAAAAAGAATGAATCCTGACGCTAAAAGACAGTCTAATCATTTTAAAGACAATCTATACTCAAAATTCAATGTTATTTACAGTCTAGCTTTACAAAGTGTGCCGTGCTTTTAATTGAATCCAATGTCTTTCCGCATAAACGTATCATAATGAGATCCATGTTCACTGTGTAGAAAGAAGAGAATAAAAAAAACCTTTGATAGTTGAGGGTCTTAATGTTGAAACCCAGCGTTGGGCTGATGACACTTGTATCCTCGCCGTTTATTCGCAAAACAATGGTTGTCTTTCCAGAATTGTCAAGACCACTGTATTAGTCAAAGAAAATGATATTTTGTAAGTGTTTGCGTTGTAAGATAGCAAAATGGGGCAAAAGAAAGAGAGAGACACCTACACCATTAAAATCCTCATCTCCTTCTCCTTCTTTTTGATCTTCCTGATTATGCTAAGGAGTCCCATCTTAAACTAATATCCAGCAATCTTCCAAAACAACAAAAGAGGGAGCCATTATTTTTTTATCAAAGTTGGATAAGCAGAAACACATATGCCGTAGGAAGTTGCATTCATACCCAAAAGTGAATTCAAGATCAGTTTAAAAAAAATGCAACTACTAAAATACAGTTATACACAAGTTAATCCACGCCATTAAAATCCTTAAATCCTTCTCCTTCTTTTTGAACTTCCTGATTATGCTACGGAGTCCCATCTTAAACTAATATCTAGCAATCTTCCAAAACAACAAAAGAGGGGCAATTATTTTTAATCAAAATTGGATAAGCAGAAACACAAATGTAGTAGGAAGTTGCATTCATGCCCAAAAGTGAATTCAAGATCAGTTTAAAAAAATGTAACTACTAAAGTACACTTATACACAAGTTAATCCACACCAGCAAACACTCACATTTTCAACAATTTTCTGAAATTGGAGTCAAGCAGAGACTAGAAATCCTCAAATTTAAACTATAGTTTTTTATTTCACTAGCAATGATGTGTGTAATTGGAGCTCACTAGACAGATAAACTAGCATGAAACAATCCTCCGAAACAACATCAACCAGTTCTTTCACCTAAAAATACTCTACTCTCTGTAAGACTGAAAATTGAACTAACTGCATCAACCCGATCGAGAAGACTTCAACCGTTAAAAATTATCCAACGTCAAAAAACAACAGTATAAAAATTTGGCCTTGGAAGTGGTCCTCCTTAGGGCATCTTCGTCTCCATCAAATGCGAAGGAAAAAAAGTATTGGAAGGAGGGAGGGGTTAAAGCGAGAGTGGGGGAGGAGAAGAGGACGAAGGAGTGTTACCAAACTCGCCGGAGGTTGATAGGCGCCGCGGCGGAGATGGCGGCGGCGTGTGGCGGAAATGGAGCCCAATTCCGTTTCGTTTCGTTCCCCTGGAATTTCCAGGAATTGCCATTTCCAAGGAAATGCGATCTCTTGTCGTCGGTGACTAATCCCGGAAACGCTGGAAACAGATCGCCCGCTCCTCCCTTTCCTTTTTGTTTGTAAAACATAATTAATTAATACGACGAATTTAATTTAGATTAGGCATCTTGATTTCTTTTTTTTCTGTTTTTTTGGCAGAATAGGTAAAATCATTTGATGGAAAATGGCTTATAAATTGGCCACTAAGACTAATCAACTACTCTATGAACCGATCCAATAAATTAATTATGAGAAACATATATAAATATCTTAATAATATAAGATTAGATTAGATATTAATATATATAGAATATAATTTTTATCTAAAATATTAAGTTCGAGATTAAATCAGGTCGTTCTTGTTTTAATTCTGTTTTAAGAATGAAATGATATACATTAAACCAAACATCGATTCACATTAACCCAATTGAATTACGAGCATACCGTTGACATGTTTAACGGTTCTATTCAATTGGTTGATCAGTTACCCTTAATTATTAAGAATGGTCAGTGAAATTATTAATTTTTTATTATACTTGTAAATCTAAACTTTAAATTTTTATTAACGAGGTAGTGAGATTAATTTTTAAAATTTTAATAATATTCACACACTATTTATATAATTTATTATATTGTTTAGAAAAAATATTATAAGCCCGTTAATTAGATTACACGTCTCCCATCCTTGTTAATTTGATTTATAGATTTATTTTGACTAAAAAATAAAAGATAAAAAAATTTATAATAAATTTTCAACTTAAAATCACTAAACAAGTTTAATTTTATTTAAAATAAATGTATGTTAAAATACTCTTTTTACTCTAAAATCTACCGTAATAATATAAATTTGATTTCCACTTTTCCGAGTGAACCAATCAATCACGTAGCCGTGAAACAGACGTAGGTGGTCTTATCTGTTGTATAGTCTATTGTCAGTTCTTGGCCATTTCTTGACTCGCAGTGTGTAGTGTCCGATCAAATGACCACACAAAACACAACTCTCGCTTTCTTCCCAACCCAATTTGCCTCCTCATGATCAAGTGGTTTTGATGCCCTCTGTCCATGCCATCTATCATCTAAGGTCTTCCATTTTTTTCTCCCTTCAATCTTTCAAATTAATAGCTCGCACAAGCGCACAAATCCACTATATGCAGTGGAGGAGAACACACAGACGCTGGTCTTCACAATACGTATAAGCTGCCTTGTTAATATACGATGATACATATTGTTGGGAAATTGCAATGTTGTAGAAAACGCTGCTTAGTGAAGTTTGCATGTGATGTTTGTCATAGATGAACATGGCCTCAGTTTATAAACAAGCATCTTCCTTGTGTATTTTAAATGCTTGCTGGCTGCCTCTAGTCAGTCGATGTCATAAATTGTTCATCAACTTGGCCTGCTACAAGAACTATAAAAAAGAATGAAGGACAAGCAGGCGGCGGCCCCATTACCCAATTAACTATAACCACCATTTGTCTTTAAACGAACTGACGATGGATTAAACCTTGCATTTTTTATCAAAGTAGAGCCAGAAATAATTCAATGGCATCGCAACAAACAACTAATGAAGCATCTTTCGGCGTTTGAAGGAGCTTCAATCTTTGACTCACTCACTCCACTTCCAACTACTTTCAATGAGGTTGGTCGTCTCCATATGGTAGATAGACCCTGGTGTACTTCAATATATGGTGAGATGATTTCCTTGGAAATTGCTTTCGTACTCCAACAGTTTCTCCCAGACCCATTCCTAGTTCCAAGAGAAGTCAATTTTCCTCCGTGTTTGTTTAACCATTGGATTCCAAATGATGTGCTCATAATCAATTCACAGGTTTCTGTGATTGGTGGCGTGGGGACTGAAACTTCATTGTTTGATTCAACAACAAAGAAGTTGGACATCATGTTTTACTCTCAGACCCAGAAATGGTGGTCATCTCAATTCTCAAGATTCAACACAATTCAATAACTTCATCAAACCAATGGAAAAAAATAAGGATATGGCAAACTCTGTATAATTCATCATCGGATACATTCATCTTAAAAGAATACTGCTATGATCTTTCTGAAGTACAACCTAAAATCTGCACTAGGCTTGACATTAACTGCAAGGATTTTTGCCTTGGGAAAAAAAACTACAAGAATTTTCTAAGAATCCAGAAGCAGTGGATGTCAAGAGTAGGCCAAGAAAAATGGAAATGAGATCAAACTCATGTGTACTGTATATGTACAAGAAAATGTATGTTCTAATCAATACTTACAAACTTCATATTATTGACACGGTATATGAGAACCCACTTCAACTACCAAACTGCAAAACTCTGTTTCTCCACTTTCAAGGCTAATTCCAATCAATTGTGAAGTGGGTTTGGTCCCGTGGGCACTGCCCGCTTCTCCTCATATGTGCGTCTCAACTCTTCGTCGCTGGGGCTCGGCAAAGGAGTCATCCTTGAGAAGTTCCATGAAGCTACATGGGAAGATGGTGGGAAAAACAATGCCTTCAACCTCACCTTTGTCTCCTTATCAGTAAGCTTCCTGCCGGAGCTACACTCCAAGAACTGGCCTGTGAAAAGCGCAAGGAGCAGGACCATTGATGGAAGGTAAGAAGTAAGGCAATTCATCGTGTGGGAGAGGTAAGAAGAGGAGAGGAAGGTTGAGTAGATCCAGTTTGGAAGTTGGAATGGAAGAGGAGCGCGAACAAAGACTACATGAGCAATCGGTGCGAATGAAACCAGTGTAACATAAGATGATTGGGTAGCTAAAGAGAAGACAAATCAGTTCAATTGATTAAGTAGGAAGATGGTCATAAGAAGAGAGTATGCTAATTGGGTTGGAGTGTGGGTGTGACCACTAAAAATAAGGGAAATGAAATAATTACAAGGAAGAAGAGGCTAACTAAGGTCTCTTGTCTATGTCCCAAATGCATAAATGTGGATTGCCAGTCTAGGCCAGGCCATTTGTGGGCCCTCTTCTTCAAGGCATGATCCGGACCAAGTATGAAACAGCAGTCGGGGAAACAAATGTCATCTGGTGTTACCTGAAAATCAACCATTATTATTGGAAGTGATGCTATGATATTATTGTTTTATGAAGTGATGTTACATGGTTGTTTCTTGCTTGATGGTGATTGGTTTGTAAAAACAAATAAGTAAGTTGTTAGAAACTAAGATTGGGGCATATGTGATCAAAGAATTTTACTGGAAGGGATGGTTGTCATAATCAAATATATTGAGTAAAATGTGGGATTCAATTTCATGGAAGAGGTAAACTATGAAGCGATTCAATCCGCTAAATACGCTTACCAATTGCAGGTATGCAGCATCCATTATTAACATTGCAAACAGAAAAAATCCTCATTATCTTTTTAATTGAAAGCATGATAACTAATATTTGTTTATGATCTTGTTCGAATAATTTCAATAACACGTAAGTATACACGAAATAGAGAGATGAATTTTCTTAAATTAATTAAAGAAAATAAAATTAAGAATAAAACAAAAATAATTACCTTTAACTAAATATAAATAATAATTTTAAATAAAAGGAAAAGCTAAAATGATAAAATTCGTTCTAGAGTCGAATTTTCTTTAATATGAAATTAATCTTTCTTATCTTCATATTCATTGTCAATAAGATAACTATATGATATGGTGGCTCCCACTCCTTCATGCTTTTATTATTTTGTCTTAATTTTTACCTCACAGTGATAATTGATTAATCAACAAAATAATGCATTAAAATTCACCTTACAATCATATACGATATTGTGTATCTTTCAACTACAAGAATAAACCATGGTTGCATGAATCGGAATCGGAATCGGAATCGGTCTGAATCGGCCAAGAATCGGTTCAGTTGAATCGGTCCAAATCAGTCATATACAAAAATTTGCCAACTCATAATAGAAATACCTGAAATACATAATTATATAATTTCTCAACATAAATACACAAATTCAAGTATTTATACAACAATAATTTGCACATCACGATTTGCACATAGCACGTACTCGCACATCATAATTTACCGCACGCACAAAATTTCAATTTGGACATCACAATTCGCACATCATATTAATCAATTAGAACATCATAGATAACAATTTTTACATCACAATATTCAATTTCAATAAAAAAATCCAAATTTACCCAAATTTTCGGTCGGAAGCGCGGCGGAGGGCGGAGCTGAGGTCGGAATCGGGCGACTGTGGCGTGGTCGGACGGAGCTGAGGTCGGACGGCGGTGGCGTGGTCGGAAGGTCAGGCGGAGCGTCGGACGGCGGAATCGTGGCAGAATCGCGGCGGAGGGCGGAGCTGAGTTCGGAATCGGCGGAGCGTCGGACGGCGGTTGCGTGGTCGGAAGGTCGGGCAGAGCGTCGGACGGCGGAATCGCGGCGAAATCAGGCGGAATCACGGCGGAGGGCGGAACTGAGTTCGGAATCGGCGGAGCGTCGGACGGCGGTTGCGTGGTCGGAAGGTCGGGCAGAGCGTCGGATGGCGGAATCGGGCGGAATCGCGGCGGAGGGGCGGAACTCAGTTCCGAATCGGGCGGAGCGTCGGACGGCGGAAGCGCGGCGGAGGGCGGAGCTGAGGTCGGAATCGGGCGGGCGGTGGCGTGGTCGGACGGAGCTGAGGTCGGACGGCGGAAGCGCGGCGGAGGGCGGCGGAGCGAACGCGACGGCGGAAGCGGGGGAGAGGGGTTTGATTTTAGGTTTTTAAAATCCAAATTACCATTTTACCCATGCTTAAATAATTTAATAAAAATCATACCTAGGGTATTTTGGTAATTTCTTAAAAAAACCGATTCCGATTTAAATCGGCCGATTCTGGGGCCTATTCGGGGCCGACCGATTCGGCCCCGAAATCGGATCGGCGCGATGCCGATCCGATTTAAATCGGCCGATTTCGCACGGAATCGGCCGATTCGTGCAACCCGGGAATAAACAAGTCAAAAGATTCGTCGTATGATGAATTATACATGACTAATCTAATTAATTTCCCTCAAAATCTAATTAAACTTCATGATTTAAGAAATAGACGATCAATCTACTCTTAACATTAAAAAGATGATAATTCAAACAATCCGATTGAATAAAAAAGTAAGAGATTGAAATGACTTCAATTAAATCATATTAAATTCTATTTTTCTCTAGAACGAAATATACGATTACTCTATAATAAAAATAAAAAACATTATAAAAAACTACTTTTCAATACGAAGGAAAAAATTACAAAAACTAGAATTACTTCTAAGTCAAAAGTTGAGATATCTCAAATAACAAATGACCACTCATTTATTATACAAGTGGAGATACAAGAATTCGAAAAAGGTTTTCACAATCGATATAGTCTAATTAATTATGATGCCCCTTCGAGTTTCCAACTCCTTGACTCCATTAAACACTATAAATTGTATCTATTGGGTGAGGCCAAGTGTCATAACCATTCAATTCTACGATTTAATTTGTTTCATTTTTTTCTGTATTGAAACACCAAAATTATGCATATCTAATAAAATATTAATTAATTAAAAAATAAAATAAAATATTATTTAATTAATAATATTTATACTCAAAAAATATAAAATTATATTAAAAATATGTATAAATATTATATGCTTTAAACACTTACACAGTGCTCCAGCTAGTCTCTTCGTACCTCAATTGAACTCGCCTTCTTCATTTTAATATGGCACAAGTTGAGGCCTATCGTCCTTGATCCGAAGTTATCACATACATGAGAATCATATATGCACTTCTTGATAGGGGTGGGCATCGGTCGGACAAACATCGGACAAGTTATTGTCCGCGTCTGTCCGAAATTTTGCCGGACAAAACTTGTCCGACCGAGTTAACGTCCGACTTGTCCGTCGGGCCCGGACAACGTCCGTGGACGGTCCGAAATTATACCCTAATTATTAACTTTAACCTTAATTATCAATATAATCCGCCGTCGCCGCCGCCGCCGCCGCCACCGCCACCCACCCCCGCAGCCCTCTTCGCCGCCCTCCCCCGACCTCCGCCGCCCTCCCCCGACCTCCTCCGCCGCCCTCCTCCCGGTCGCCGCCCTCCCCCGCCCTCCTGCCCTCCTCCCGCCCTCCTCCCGCCCTCCCCCGCCCTCCTCCTGCCCTCCTCCCGACACCTCCCCCCGCCCTCCCCCGCCCTCCGCCGCCGTCCCCCCGCCCTCCCCTTTCCTCCTGTCGGCGCCCTACCCTGACCTCCGCCACCGCCTCGACTCCGCCGCCGACTGCCTTTGCCACTGCCTGCCTCTGCCAGACCGCCGCCCTCTGCCTCCGCCAGACCGCCGCCCTCTGCCTCCGCCGGTCCGTGGGCGGCGCGGCAATGGTTTGGACGGGGAAGCGAAAAAGGCCGGTGGTTTGAGCAATGGCAATATCGTAAATAAGATTTGACTCGAGTCGACTCGACTCCGTCCCGTGTCAATAATAATAACTAATTCAAAATAAATCCTAAAAAAATCCATAAAATAGAAAAAAAATTTATAAAATAAAACAAACAATATAAAATCATAACGACATGCTTTATAACTAATAACCCACCCAAATTCCATGTAACACGTCCTAACGCGGTAAACGACCTAAAATCAATTTTACGATCCACTATATATAAAAATAAAAAAATAACTGGCATATTAACTAAATTACAAGTAGTTTGATATGATTATTAATGCGAATGTATAGTTCTAAATTCCTAAATATAAGAGTGACTTTTATCCTTTTTATATGTATGTCATTTTTAGATATTTAAGATATTAAATATCGATTTTATGTATAAATTTAATTAATTTTACTGTATATTTATATTTTAAAATTTTTATAAACTATAATATTAGTCTTATAAATGTTAAAGACATTATATTATTGATATAAAATATCGGACATTCGGTCGGTCGTTCGGTCGGACAAAAAAATGTCCATGTTTGGTTTGTTTTAATTCGGTCGAATTCGGTCGGTCAAATTCGGTCGGACATGCTTCGGACATCGGACGGACGGACAAATTCGGACACTGACCCAATAATCCATCCGACTAATCTTGTGCTTGAACCTCCAAGGTGACGCCGGCACGCCCCTGCTCTCCGACTTGTAGACACCAACAAGGACCAACCCCATGATGAACATGATCATAAAAGGGATCATCACTACAAGGAAGCCCGCCATGAGAAAGGGACGTGTAGTGTGCAACGAGATTGCTAAGGAGGAAAACGAGGATCAAGCCAATCCCAATGGCGAGCTGTAGCTTTCACGGCTTAAGGAAATGCTCACATTCATAGTCTTTCATGAACAAGAGGCACATCCTGCCATGAGCCCAGGGAAGGAGATGACAATGGTGAAAATTTTGGCCGCCCTTGTCACCATCTTTACCTTGACATCTTCGAAGGTGAAGACGGTGGTGGCAGTGGAGGACCTGTTGATGGGGCCTTCTTCAAGTTGAGGGGATGATGAAGGTGGCTCTTGCTTCATTGGTGATTATCGACTGTGAAGATTAAGTGAAGGCCGCAGTATTAGGGTCCCTCATCATACGATGAATATGAGAATCACACGCAACTACATGGAGGATTGTAAAGACATGAATTTATTTGAAGAGGTACGTAGGGATTCGAAAAGAATGGTTGAAGATGATGAATATTTAGTATTGTGGCTCTTCGTATCTACAAGGCTGGTTTTCGTTGTCTATAAATATGTAGTTGTATTGTGAGTAAAATAGAGTAGAGTTGAATTGAAGAGAGTACACAAGTAAGAGTATGTGAAGTTGTGATGTATTTCTAATTGGAGTGTGTTTCGTTTTAGAGATGAGTGTTAAGAGATTGTGAGTTGTTTCCAATTAGAGAGTGTGAGGATTTCACAATTGAGTAATTGTGTACTTATTATTGGTAATAATTGATGATTTGTGATTTTTAGTATATTTTGAGATTACCAAATTATTGTGTGTTTTATTGAATATTGTTAAGTACTTGTTAAGGCTATCAAGAAGTTCAGGGATTTCTTTTTGGTGTTAAAAAACCCAACACGCAAGACGTAGACAATAGTCGGGGAGGAAGAGAAGGAAAGAAAATTGGGGAACATGGGGATTTCCTCTTCACTTAATTCCCGTTTTCACTGTTTTAACTTTTAACTAATAATCCCATGCGCTTGTTTACCGAGTGGATTTCAACAAGACGCCCATATGCCAACACGGGGATTTTCTCATTACACGTTCCCACGTTATATTCCTCTTTGTCCAAATATCTGATTCAATAACGTTTGCAGTACGAGACTTCTTCAGAGTAGACTTATCATGCCAAAAAAGACCAAAGCCCTGGATCTATAACACTTGAACAAGCGAAGGACTGCCCATTTAACATAAAGATCAGAAGTATCTAAAGTACTGTGATTATTCTTAAGAAAGTGCTACAGTTTGTAAAATTATAGGAAGCATTATTCAAAAGTATTATATGAACGCCGAAGAAGATCCAGCATACTGCTTCAAACTACAGCCCAAATAGTTGATAGGGTAAGGTATACATTCACTCTTCTTTTGCTGCTGCTTCCTCCGAAACGACCTCTTTGTGGTGAGAGTTTTCTACTACGCTTTCTGTAGGTACATGGTCAACTGGTTTGGATTCGACCTCAGATGATTCCCCTGCAGGTTCATCTGATACTGGCACAGACTTCTTGATGGAACCAACCTTGACATACTTGGTCATGAATTTGTATTCCCAGTCGTTCAATGCGTCAATCTCAAAAGGACCAAGACCTGATATATCCCCAGTCAAATCGTTTTCTTCAAAGGACATTTTCGCCAAGGCTCTACTGGCGTCCTTCCCTGCAAAGAGAGCATATGGTCCACCAGGTCCATAGAACATCCTGCAGCGGTCAGAAGTTCATAACCATTAGTCAATCTGCAAAATAGACGAAGGGGCTGTGAAAATGATCATGATCACATTCTTTAGTAATAGAAGCAGTGTTTTTTTTATAACAGAGTTGGTTGCTTCTCTATTTGCATTCCAAATGGTAAGGCATTTCATCTTCCACCTCCAAACAATCTCAAATTAAGGAAACTACTTGGGGAGATGCCAACATCCACAGCCCATTCCTTCACTTCGCAGAGAAAAGTGCATCATCTAGGAATACCATCAAAATTCTCTCAATACCCAAAACACTTAATCTGTTATTCTCAAGGTCAATCTGTTTCTCAATTGATTTATTTTCGACGCTGCAAAAATACTCCATAAGAATTATACTCCAGCTAAATTTCTAAGAATAAAAAGAATTTCGAAGACATCACTTTAACTAAAAGTATATTGTGATCCTTCTGTTCAAATAACAGTAATTTCGTTCCTTGGTTGGAAAGATCCAAACCAAAGCCGAAAGCCAAAGCCAAAGCCACAGCCGTTTCTTGTTTAGTTCATCACTCAGGTTATCAGACAATGGAATCCCACACGAGAACTTCCATATTATCGACAGATAGACACGTCGCATATGATTAGACGAACTTAGTATTAGGCTTGGATGAAAAATTAATGTATTTTCTAAAATCAACAGTACATCAACATCAATCACCAAGGTAACAGCCATACATGAGCAACGCAATCATCTTTTTTAAAGAAAAAGAAAAAAGTCGCAACCTTTAATAAAGTCAATAAGAGAAAAGGACTGCATCCAGAGAAGAATCATAAATACACAAGATCAATCAACAGTTCCGATTTGTAATAAAGACATGCATTGAACTCAATTTGGACGAAATCCATAGCATACAAATAACAACACCGACCATCTTCGAAAGCTAAAAATTAACGATCATCAATAAAAACAACATCTTTGCATTCGATTGACTCCTCCACCAAAGCCAATTGAGCAGGGACATAAAGAAGAAGAAGAAGAAGAAGAAGAAAAGGAGGCCAAACAAACCTGCTCTGCGAGACGTCGTAGATCTGGCCCTTGATCGCCATGAGCAGGGGCTTCTTGGGTTCCGACCCATCGTACGCCTTGAGCTCCTCCTCGGAGATCTCCCCGAGCTGGACGGGCGGCGGCAGCGGCTCCACCTCCTCCTCGAGGCTCCTCATCCTGGGCGGGGGCGGGGGAGGAGTGATGAAGCCGGAGACGAGGTGGTAGACGGCCAGGGCAACGGCGAGGATGGTGAAGAAGGCGGCCGGGGAGAGACCGGTGTAGGCAAAGATCGCTTCTTTGACGGTCGTCCATAGTTGATGCACGCCTGCGAGCTCCATCATCGCCGGGATAAAGTTGGCGACTTTTTTTGGTGGAGCGAAAAGAGAGAGGAGACAAGCTTTTGGTCGGCCAAAATCTCGCTCTGTTGATTCTTTTGCGAGACGCCTACTCCATCGGATGGTTTCGGATATCCATACCCGCGAATCTTGACCCTAACACAATTCCTTTACATCCCATCTTTGCGGTCTTTTACGCAATATGTTCAAAAATATTCGAATCTCAGGGGTAAAAAATATGTTCAATATGATCATCCCCCGCATTCAATTTAAAAATAATATTTTTTATTATTTTAAATCTATTTTTATATTAAAATTTATATTTTTTTAATTAATTCGGTTCAAAAAAAAGTTAGATTCGGATTAAATATATATATATGATAAATAAAATAGATATAAGTTTCAAATTCTGACCAGATTCGGATCTTATTTTAAAGAGATGTGTTAGAATCTCATTCGAAGGCGTCCTTAACATGGCTTTTTAATATATATATATATATATATATATATATATATTATTTTGAAAAATTTATGTCTAATTATAAAAAAAAGAGAAATATTTTAAAACTAAACAAATTTTGGCCCAAACCAAAATAATTGACCGAATATAATCGAAATTGTTCATTTGAGTTGATTATTCTTAAATTTTGGTTTAGTTCAATTGGGACCTTGGATGAATTTTATAAGTGCTAGAAATTTTTGTTCGAAACCAAACTGAATTGATACTAACCAAAAAACCAAAAAACTTTAAAAACAATTAATATTTATGTTTTATTTGGGTTACTATTAACAATTTTAATTTATTTGTAATTTAATTGAGATGTTTAATAGTATATTAATGTGTATAATATTTTTTAATGTGATTATGATATTGAAATCATGTTTTAACTTTATTTATTATAAAAAAATAATATTGATATAGTTTAATAATTTTTATTTTCATTAAACCAAACAAAATATTTAGATTCAATTCGATTTGATTTTGGAGTTATTTTTTAGTTCAATTAGGTGTGAAATTTTAGTAGTTTAACTCTATTTTGGAAATTTGGTTCGTTTGGTTCAACCAAATTGACCGAAAGCTCTCTCATAAGCATTTTAAGAATGATGAGGCTTTTAGATTAAAAAGTTAATTTGTCTTATCTAAATTGATTTAAATTTAATAATAAAAAATAAAACTTAAAAAATATATGACGTGACCCGACGGTTGTCCGTTAGTAGACCGGAGTGGGCAAATCTAGCTACTCAAGGGTGGAGCCCAAGTATGCCCGTCCAAGGCTTGTGGTGGCCGGAGATTCTCAACCAAAGGCAGGCAAGTCCTGGCGTTGGTCGTTGCCGGTTTGTTGGTTTGACTAATTTTAATTCTAAAAATATTTTAGACTATTTATATTTTTCTATTTTTTTGGCAATTAAGCCTAATTTTTCCATTGTCTAATTATATCAAAATTTTGTCTTCTATTTTGGTCAAAAACTCACTATAACAAGATAATTTTTTAAAATAATTTCAGAGTTTTTAACTCCGGTGAGCAGAAGTGGCCAAATTTGGCTACTCAAGGGTGGAGCTCAAGTATGCCTGTCCAAAGCTTGTAGTGGCTAGAGATTCTCAGCCAAAGGCAACCAAGTCCAAGTGTTGGTCGTTGCCGGTTTGTCGGCGATTGCTAGGTCACCTCATTATTTTTTTTTAAAAATTACTAATTTTATTCTTAAAGATATTTTAGACAATTTATATTTTTTATTTTTTGTTAATTAAGCCTAATTTTTCTATTGTCTAATAATATAGAAAATTGTCTCGTCTTTATTGGTAAAAAGCTCAATATAACAAGGTAGTTTTTTTTAATAATTTCAGGATTTTTTAGCTTTGGTGAACCAGCGACAGCTTGGCCTCCCTCGTCATTTTTTTAAAATTATTAAATTTAATCTTAAGGCTATTTTAAATAATTTATATTTTCCCTTTTTTTAGTGGTTGGGTATGATTTTCCCACTATTTAATAATATTAAAAAAATTTCCACTTTTTTAATAAAAAACTCAATTCAATGCAGTAAGATAGTGTTTTTTATCCTGCCATTTTATTTCAGCCATTTTCAGTTCTGGCCCTACAAATACGCAAATAATGCGGATAAATCTCAAAAGAATTATTTCATAATCTCTACGCTGTTATATATAATCATATAACTGTCCTAAATAAGTTTGATCACTACTTCTTTAAAATATTATATTAGTTGATTAAAGATAAACCCCATAAATACACGATTAACATGAATAAATCCCAAAGAAATCTCCTCATGACCTTTACTTCTTAATTTAATAATTGATAAACGTCCCAAGATAATTCCCTTATAATCTCTACTTCTTTCAATTATTACACTGTCCGAAAAGAGTCCCCACATAATTTTTATTTGTTTAAAATACTACACCAATTAATTAATAATAAACCCAAAACGAGCCCTCACCTCATCTTTTTCTTCAAAAGAATACATCTATCAATTTGTGTCATTTCCTCCCACTTCGCCGCTTGGATCCCTCATATAAATTCTTCGTAGTCATGAATTGATTCATATTGATGAATTTCATTTACCTGTGTAAGTCTTCATGGCTATAATCTAACTATTTGGATTTAATTTTATTTGTTGTAATGTTATAAAATTATTTGTAGATAAGTGCATGCCTTTCATATTTAACCTATATACCAAAAAAAAAAACAGTGTGGTGTTTTATATGAAATTTCATGCCTTTTTTAAAATTTCTGTATATTAATATCTACACTGAATTTGCTTAGACTGCTCCTATTTTTTATTTAGTAGAGTATATATACTATTGTATATTTGTTTAACTGAATGAAGTCTCACAATTTTGTTATTCTAATTTTAGTCTTTCCAACTAACACATGAAGTCTCAACAACTTTTAAAAAGCAACCAAAATAGCGTCAATCAATTTTCAAACAATCAAGGTAACTTTTGTTTTGCTTTTATTTTAAACTTAGTTTCTATATTCTGATTTTTTGCATTAATTTTTATGTATTTAATTGGCTTTAATGCACTCATTTTAGTTTTTAATTTGCTATTCTATTTTACAATACTAAATTAAAAATTTTTCAATAATATTTTACCTTTTAATTTGCATTTTATTTTAAATTGGGTTTCTCCAAATGATTTTTTATAAAAAAATTATATTTTTTCTAATAAACTATTCTTAAATATTTTAAAAAATATTTATTTATAATATACTTATAAAAATTTGAAAGTGGAAGAGATTCATTAATTTTTAGACAATCAATGTAATTTTTAACATTTGATTTTTAGGAAGAGTACTTACCTAAGAAACAAATTCACGAGAAAAATAAAATACATGAAATCATCATCCAGAATTTAGAGGACGACTGATTTTCATATCATGCATAAAATGAATGAATTACTGTCAATTGTTATAAAATTAAAAAATAAAAGAAGATAATATTATTTCTATAATTAAAAAAATCGAAATTAAATTTTATATTAAATTAGAACAAAGTCATTGAATCAAATCTGTTTATCAAAAATCAAATAAAAATCAATTCACTTAAATTAATTAAAATTAATCATTAATCTATTTTTCTTTGACTTTTTTTGAAATATGTTATTCGATTATTATTAGTCAAATTTTATTATATTAAATTTTATTAGATTTTATATTATATTTTTAAAATATATTTTATTATTATTCATTTAAATAAAAAATAAATTAATTTTTATTATTTAATTACCCCTCATCCGTCGCCTCCCACCGTTCCCCAACGAAGACGATGCAACGTGGTGGTGCAACAGCTGGGGGCAAGTGGTGGTGCTGATGGAGCCGAAGCTCACCGCGGGAGGAAATCAGATATTTTATATTGTAATTATTGCAAAGTAACTTCTAAAGAGAGTGTGGAGAGGAGTTGAGGATTGATGGGCCCTCTCAAAAGCCTGCAGGAAAAATGACTTTGAGCAGTGACATCATTGTAGGTTATCTCACTGCATTAAAGCTAATATCCCGGGAAATCAGAAGCCTTTTTTTTTTCAGACCAAAGTTTGTAGCTTTAATGCAGTGAGATACACTTCCGCTCCCTAGTCTATCTATGGCCCTGCCAAGCTGTCAATCCTTTTCTAGGCTGGCTTCCTCCCTCTACTACAGATGGTGTGTCTTGGTCCTCGTCGTCTTCTCCGGCCGCCTCATCGCCGAGTGGCTCGTGGTCTTCCTCGTCGTCCTCATCGAGCGCAACTTCATGCTCCACGGGAAGATCGTCTACGTCGTCTACGGCCTCCGGCGCAGCGTCCAGAATTGCGTCTGGCTCGGCCTCGTCGTCCTCGCCTGCTCCCTACTCTTCAGATCCGCGATCGAGACGTCGAGCCCCGGCCACCGCCGGCTCCACTCCAAGGTCTCCCGAGCCCTCCTGGCCGTCCTCATCGCCGCCGTGATCTGGCCGTTCAAAATACTGCTCGTCAAACTTCTCGCCTCTTCGTTCCACTCGCCACCTTCTTCGACCGGATGAAGGAGAGCGTCTTCCACCATTACATCCTCGAGGCCTTGTCCAGGCCGCCGCTGGACGAAGCCGAAGCAGCCCATCCGCCTCCGCCGCCGGAGGAGGAGAATCGGCTCTGATAGGCCGATTTATGGTCAGATTTTTCGTCAAAATAATCTGCCCCCGTTTTTACTCTCGGTTTCGTACATGACCGATTAAAATCGGTGGAATCTGCCGATTTTTACGACTAGCTGTCCGCCTTGTTTATTAAGACAAAATAAACTGACCAAGAAAAATCACAAAGCCATTGAAGACACATGAATAATGGTAGCTTTTCTTTTTCCACGTAACATACTGGTGAATAGTAGGTTACAATAATTCAGCAAACATAGACCTGCTCCAGAAGAAAAATTAAGGGTAGAATCATTTCACAGTACAGAATCGGAGCTGGAGCCTCGATGCTTGTTAGAACCATGAGTCCACCAGTGAATTGAAAATTGTGCATAAAATTCACTAGTATGAACAGTTGCTTGTTGCATGCTGAGAAAACAGAGAATGCGGCAGAGTGAGATAGCTCACAGTAAAAACTGCAGCAAATCTCAAGAGGTTGCCTTTACAAGCCTTCCAACCTTACGGCTAGTTGTTGGATGATCATTGTATGGTATTGATGATCCCCACACATACCATCGTATTTAGTCAATACTTCTAATTTCTGATCCGGTGCCAGCAGTATCCCTCAAACCCATCTTGTTGGCAGTTTTACGGAATAAAGCAGGAGGCCTCTGCAAATTCAGTGAATGGTAAAATTGATTTGCTAAGTCAACTAGTGTAGTTTTATACGGGCCTATTTTCCTTATCAAATTGTAATAACCTAGCCAGGCATGATAGGCTCCCTCCTTTAACGCTTGTATCAATGCTCGTCATTATATCTTTCACCTGCGATGCACAGATGACAAGCATTTGGTCAGTACACATTGGTGGACTTCTAGTTTTACGTAGTTGCCCATCAATCATCACTTTTATGTCCTTCATAACACGAAAGGCACACGCCAGCCACCAAAAAAAGAGGTTATAAAACTTCACAGTGGAATTATAGGAAAATAAAATAAACAAAATACCTGATTTTTTAGATCAGAGTCTATTTCTGAAGAAGGAGATTTTGTAATTGGAAGATCCTTTATATCTTCCAAGAAAAATTCCTTCCATGGTGCAAGCAGCAGAATGCCTTCCCCTTCTTCACCGTGACGCCCAGTCCTACCAAGCAGATGGATGTACTGCTCTCGGACAATGGGCATGCCTACTTGCAAATACAAATCAAATCACAGCTAGGGGTGCTAATTGAGCGAGCGAGCCGAGCTGAACATGTGCTCGAGCTCGGCTCGAATAGTTCGAAACTCGTTCGAACTCGACTCGAGATCGAACGAGTTTTGGACATACATGCTCGAGTTCGACTCGAATACTTTTTATGTGTTCGAGCTCGACTCGAGCTCGAATATACTTAAACTGTTTAATTTTTGTGAGCTCGTTCGCCAGCTCGTTCGTTAGCTCGATTACAAGTCAAAAGTACCTCACTTTAAAAAAAAGTGAGGCCATTGTGGTTTGAACCCACAACCTTGAAGTCATCAAGGTGAATACTTGCCATCTCAACTATCTTGCTTCTTTGTTATTATATTTCATATATATATAAATAAAATATAATATAAAGACTATATTATTATATTATTTTGTCGAGTCGAGTTCGAGTCGAACTACGAGTCGAGTTCGAGTCGAGTTCGAGTTACAACCGAGTCGAGTCGAGTCGAACACGACCTTGCTCAAGCTCGGCTCGTAAGATTCGAGTTCGAGTCGAGTTCGAGTCGAGCATTTAAATGTCGAGTTTCGAGTCGAGTCAAGCCGAGCCGAACGCTAAATGCTCACGAGCTGGCTCGCTCAATTAGCAACCCTAATCACAGCATGCACACCAGTTGGAGCATCACATCGTGCATTACATTTTTTTTTTATGGTCGAAATTAAGACAGTAGATAGCGTGTTACCAAGAATAATAGACGTAATAATTCAACGAAAGGAAAGTACCGTGTTCCTAGTTTAGTCTTACCAATCAACAAAAGTGCCGAAATAATGAAAAAGAAGGTAGATTACCTGAGTCACAAGAGACACATCTGGATAATTCATTCCACGAGCAGAAACATCTGATGTGACAAGAATCAACTGCTTTGATTCACGGAACTCCTCGGATATACGAGCTCGATAGTTTTGAGTTTTTCTTGACTGTGTTACCCTCACATTAAATTTAATGTACCGAAGAAGGAACAGAAGAAATGTCACCATAGCCGTTGTGCTGATTATGATGACCTCCAAGACCAATGATCACAAAAACATCGTCATTTCCAATAATCACACCAAAAAAGGTAAACTAATCAAAAAGTGAACAAAATAAAGCCTCTCCACGTTGCTTCAACTTTAATTTTTTTATTGTTGCCTCGTATAGATGAATCTTTTAATATCATTTAACTTTTGACAATCGAGGGAATCCTACATTGACATACTTATGTAAGTATATGAACAGTAATTGTCTAATCTAGCAACCAAATGTATATTGGTATTATAACTAAATTAATTTTAGAACAAGCAAAATTAAAAAATAAATCATTCTTTGTACGTCAAGCATGATATTTAAAATATTACTTCTTTATATACCAGGTTTTCCATACAAAAAACAACAAGAGGCCTCAGTTTCTTTCTTTTGTTGTTGCCTTTGAGAACCATTAGCAGCTTTTTTAGTTATCTTTCTTTTTTTATTCTTATCCTGAGACATACAAGCCGAGCGAGCACTTTTAACCTATTCTTTCTTCAATCTTTTCTCTTTTTGCACACAATACAAAATAAGCTTGTTAAGAGTTAATTTCTCCTTTTGCTACCTATAATTATCTTTAAATTGATTGAATTGTGCCAAAAGAGAAATTAAAATTAAAATAAATGCACAAGCAAATCCTTACACAATTTTAACTTTAGTATTCATAACTTTGAAGTAAGATTTGATAATTCTAAAATGTACTCCCTTGTGTTGGGCGTGCATTTAAAGTTCATTGAAATCAAGTTCGTCAAAAGTATATTTGTTTCACTTTATTATTTTGACAAAACTTTTTTCAATTTCCTGAAGGAAATCCTTGGCACTAGTGAACTTCTCTAATAGATTACATCCGAAGGTTTTTGAAATTTCACGCTTCATGATCATATGACTCATATAATTTGAACGTTCGACCTCTCAAAGTCCTATTTTCGATCATTGGAATTTTTATTCTTAAGACGAGTGAGTTGTTCAATCTTCAATGCTAAGGTCTAGATCCATGCAATCAAGAATGATCATCATGTTGCCTTTTCATTCGTTAAAATTATCCTTAAGCATGGGAACATAATTGATGTTGGAAGAAATCACAAAAACAAATTGATTAACTAAAAATATAATAAAACAACATGGATACAATAAGATTAAAAATTCAAATATTAGGAATTCTTGTTACAAGATACAAAACAAAACATTAGTATTTACTCTTTGGATAAAATTGTCAATTTGTAAGTAATATTCTTAGTGTAGTAAGGAAATATTGACAATAAATCTAGTAAAATAATAAATATAGCTTTCGACCGATTTATCATTCACATGAAAAACATAATAATTGTCACACATTTATTACTACACGTGCATATATATAATTCAACTAATATTAATCTTCTTTTGAGCTATGAATTATATATCCACAACCTCCTTAATATTTTAAAATAAAATAATTTTCACACGAGAGGCTACTTTAGTATTAGTTCAATTAATCTATTTTAAAATATTAATATAAATATAAAACAATAATACCAAAATTTGAATTATAATCAATCCCAAAATTATCCATAAAATAAACTGGGTTATAAAATCCTTATTGGAATTAGTTTCAAAATTATTCCTGACTTGAAAGTATTTCGAAGAAAACTTCATTGGGTAACCGTTATAATAATCTGTTTTGGGCAAACAGCCCACCGTCAATTTGCTGCACCGGTCCGTGCATGGGAGTCGTTAGAGGCAGCGTTTTTTTATTAAGTACAATTTGTTGGGATTAACCAAACAAACGAAATACAAATCCTTTATTTCAACAAGTAAGGATGAACATTACCAAATAAAATAGAGAGATTAGACAAGATAATTTTTACGTGGAAAACCCCAAATTTGGGGAAAAAACCATAGGGCAAACGGCCAGATCAAATTCACTATATCACAACTTTGATATAGAAAAGATTCACAGGAGAACAAACTCCCCAATACCAATTTATTGTACTTTCTACAAAATTGGTATAAAGTCATAAAAGATAATAAAGGAAGAATATTACAGATTAAGAACTTGGCGAAGTTACCATTGACGATTGCAAGCCAATCTCAACAAAACATTCACCTTTCTTCAATCTACACAATTTTCTTTCTCCCTTTACAACAACAGTTTTTCTCCAAAACCCAAAAACCAAAAAACCAAAGAAGAAAAGCATCGTACGTTGCTTTTATTCCTTTCAACTAACCAAATCTGGAAAATCTTGGTTTTTACCCAAAACAGGGTTACAAGTTCATGTATTTACGGAGGAGGGACAACCCAACAAACCTCCCCTTCCCGACTCCATGAAATACCTCTAGCCAGCATGGGAAGCTCCATCCATGCCTGCTCCATTCCTGCAGTAAACATGTTTCTCCTTTGACACAACTTTAGTCATCATGTCTGAAACATTCCTTTCAGTATGAATTTTTGTTAGCTCAAGAGATTTACTTTCCAACACATCTCTTATCCAGTGATATCTCACATCAATGTGCTTGCTCCTTGAATGAAAACTTGAATTCTTACTCAGGTGAATTGCACTCTGGCTATCACAGTGTACAATGTATCTCTCCTGTTCAATGCCAATTTCATTCAAAAATCTCTTAGTCCATAGCATCTCCTTGCAAGCCTCTGTAGTAGCAATAAATTCTGCTTCAGTTGTGGATAATGCAACACACTTTTGCAACCTAGACTGCCAAGACACAGCCCCATTAGCAAAATTAACAATAAACCTAGATGTTGACCTTCTTGTTTCCAAGTCACCTGCCATGTCTGCATCGGTGTAGCCAACCAATAAAGGTTTATCACTTCCAAAACACAAACACATTTTGGACGTACCTCTCAAGTACCTCATTATCCATTTAACTGCTTGCCAATGTTCTTTGCTCGAATTTGCTAAATGTCTGCTAACCATTCCAACTGCATATGCTATATCAGGCCTTGTACAAACCATAGCATACATCAAACTACCAACTGCAGAAGCATAAGGAACCTTTCTCATTTCCTTCATTTCTGTTTCACTTAAGTCACTTTTCTTCAACTTGAAGTGACCCCCAAGTGGAACTCCAACCGGCTTTGCATCTTTCATGTTGAATTTTTCAAGTACCTTTTCTATGTACTTTTGTTGTGACACCCAAAGCTTTCTAGCTCCCCTGTCACGCCGAATGGACATTCCCAAGATTTGCTTTGCCGGTCCCAAATCCTTCATTGCAAAGGATTTGTTCAAGTTCTTCTTTAAACTTGCAATCTTAGCTCCATCATGTCCTACAATCAACATGTCATCCACATAAAGCAACAGAATAACAAAGTCACCATCATCAAACCTCTTGATGAATACACAGTGATCAGAAACAGACTTCTTGTACCCATTCTTTTCCATAAAAGAATCAAACTTTTTATACCACTGTCTAGGAGCTTGCTTCAAACCATACAAACTCTTTTTCAGTCTACACACCATCTGTTCCTTTCCTCTGACTTTAAAACCCTTTGGTTGCTCCATGTATATGGTCTCCTCAAGATCACCATGAAGAAAGGCCGTCTTCACATCTAACTGTTCAACTTCCAAATCCAAACTTGCAACCAAAGCCAGAACAATTCTAATAGAAGACATTTTAAGAACAGGAGAAAAAATTTCATCGAAATCAATACCTTTCTTCTGTCCGAAGCCCTTCACCACCAACCTTGCCTTGTACCTTGGTTGTGTGTTATTTTCTTCATATTTGATCCTGTAGACCCATTTATTCCTTAATATTCTCTTCCCCTTAGGAAGATCCACCAACTCATAGGTGTGATTATCATGCAAAGATTTCATCTCATCTTGCATTGCCTTCAACCACTTCTCCTTTTCTACATGAGCTTTGACCTCACTGAAATTTTCTGGTTCTCCACATTCAGTAATTGTCACATATTCTGATGATGGATATCTTGTTGATGGAACTGGTTCACGAGCTGATCTCCTCACATTAGTTGGCTGCCCTTGATCAGAATCTCCATGTTCCTGTCCAACATCATTAACAAACTCATTAGAAATATCATCAGACACCACATCCTCACCCTCATCATCACTCGGTGGGGAAATAATTGTGTCATCCTGAGCCGCCTCTTCACTTCTAGCTGAGGTTGAAGGATCTTTTATCTTTTCCAAGCTTTCCTGAGATTTAGTTTGAGGAACTTCTTCCTTGCCAAAGTCCTCAACTGTTTGATCCTCCCTGAAAACTACGTCTCTGCTTCGAATCAATTTTCTATTCTTAAGATCCCAAAGTTTGTATCCAAACTTATCATCACCTTATCCCAGAAAAATACATTCCACGGCTCTAGAGTCAAGCTTAGCCCTTTGATTCTTGGGCACATGTACAATGGCTTTAGCCACTCAATTATGTTGAGGAGTATAAGGAACCGTCTTCTCATGCCCAATCCCATGCTTGCTATAATATTTATCAAACTCAACAGAATAATATTCACCACCATTATCACTTCTAAGACATTTCAAGAGCTTACCGGTTTCCCTTTCAACCAATACATGAAAATTCTTAAAGATGCCAAAAACATCACTTTTAAAGATGTTAAGTGTTGAGGAGTAGGATAGCCATCCATTCCTCATCTAAAGTCATCTTCATCCTGGCAAGTTGAGTAATAATACTCTTCATCTCATTGAGATGCTCACTTATGTCAGTTCCATCCTTATACCTCAAATTCACCAATTTCCTTATCAAAAGGGTCTTATTGCTAGCAGTATTCCTCTCATAAACTTCTTGGAGTTTATCCCATATTGCTTTTGAGGACGTCAATTCAGAAACATGATGATACACAACTTCATCTACCCATTGTCTCAAACAGGCCATAGCCTTCCTATCTAACTTATTCTAGTCTTTTTCAGTCACCTCTGCCGGTTTATGACCAGTGATAGGTTCATATAAATCCTTGGAATATAGATGATCAATCATCTTTCCTTTCCAATAATGCCAGTTACTAGGCCCCTTAAGAGATATCATCTTAACATACTTCTCATCAGCCATCTTGTTGAAATATAAATCATAGACACACCAACTAGGCTCTTAGAAATTTCGTCGAACACTTGGTGGGCATCAAATATCAACAACCAAAACTTGCAAACCTGTTGGCTCTGATACCACTTGTTGGGATTAACCAAACAAACCAAATACAAATCCCTTATTTCAACATATAAGGATGAAAAGTACCAAGCAAATAGAGAGAGACGACAAGATAATTTTACGTGGAAAACCCCAAATTTGGGGAAAAAACCACGGGGCAAACGGCCAGATCAAATTCACTATATCACAATTTTGATACAGAATAGATCCACAGGAGAACAAACTCTCTAATACCAATTTACTGTACTTTCTACAAAATTGGTATAAAGTCGTAGAAGACAATAAAGGAAGAATATTATAGATCAAGAACTTGGCGAAGTTACCATTGACGATTGCAAGCCAATCTCAACAAAACATTCACCTTTCTTCAATCCACACAATTTTCTTTCTCCCTTTGTAGCAGTAGTTTTTCTCCAAAACCCAAAAACCAGAAAAACCAAAGAAGAAAAGTGGCATACGTTGCTTTTATTCCTTTCAACTAACCAAATCTGAAAAATCTTTATTTTTACCCAAAACAGGGTTGTAAGTTCATATATTTACGGAGGAGGAACAACCCAACACAATTGGGGATGCCAAACACATTGACAACAACCCATCATGCTTCCCAAAGCACTGAATTTAATCATGCAATCCTTTTACTGCTTACAATACACTCATTTTATAATTATAAAAGCGATCAACTTGATGGCGGTTACGAAACATATCACCATATTTTTTTTAATCAATCGCTCAAACACAAAGTTGAATTCTAAATCCATACAGCATAAAACAAAAGAATTTTCAATAATTTAACCTGATCATAAATCATCAAATAGAGATTTTTTCAAGTCAAATCATTGAAATAATAAAATGTAATCGCAGAAGGTACCTCAATCTATAGTAGAGTCGTTCTTTAATATCACGATTGAATTTTTTAAATTTTAACCCCGATTTCTCTCTTTTTGGAAGATGGAAAAGCCACAAAAACAAAGTCTGTTGAATTTGGGGACCATAACGGTCTTTTGTTTAATATTTAATTTTTCATATTTGCAATTTAACCTACTATAATTGAAAATAAAATGTTATTTAAAAAAGAAACTAAACCTTCGGAACAGGATGGACCAACCCATAGATCAAGAAAACTGACTAATATTACCGCTAAATTAAAGATCAAACCATAGTTAAAAGATCGGAATCAAACGTTGAATCGATTGGAAAGGAGTCATTGAATCAGACCGATTTATCAATAATCAGACAAGAATTAGTTCACTTGAATTAGTTAAAATTAGTGGGCTATTAGTTATAAAACATGTTATTTTAATGTCATTTTGAAGTTATGGTATGCATTATATTCTATAGTATTTTTTAAAATATTATTTTGGATTTTTTTTGAATTATTTGGAGTTAGTTATTATTTTTAACTCGAGTCGGAGTCGAGTCAACTTTTAATTACGAGAATGCCACCGACTATTTCTTTTCCCGATTCTCTCTCCTCGACACGCCGCCCCTCCTTTACCCCTGCCGACGCCACCTTCGACTGTCGTGCCGCCACTGATAGCCATCCCGGCTGCCACCGCCCCGCCCAATCTGCTGAGCCCAGCCTCCCCAGGTCGGCCCCTCCCCATCCCCCTGTGCCCCTTGCCCCACCCCGCCACCCCCTTCCTAGCTGGCCCCGCCCAATCTGCCCTGCTCTCCCCTTCCCAACCAGCCCCTCCCGTCCCTGCACACCTTGCCACCACCCCCACCCAATCTGCCTTGTCCCCCCCCCCCTTTTCGGCCTTGCCAGTCCCTTGTGCACCCTGTAAAACCCGTGACTCAAGTCAGGGTTTTACGTTACTGAACCAGTCGGTTCGACCGTTGGTTCAAGTCGAGTCAGTTTTACGAACCGCGTGCTGAGTCGAGGCCAGTCGTGAGTTATGAGCGATGAGAGTCAGGGGTACCTGAATATATGATGATAACGTCGAGAAGATGGTGAGAAATGAGTTATCAGAATATATTAAAGTATGCAATATTTTTTTCTTTTTTATATGTTTG